>JADQWA010000062.1:0-16302 GCA_018344505.1 Nebria ingens riversi | reverse complement strand
GGGCCAACACATTGCCGATGTTTTTTGTTCTGTCCAAGATTTAAACGTCAACAACATTTTTGCTCAAAAATGCATAGATGTATTTGTGTTAAAATATACATATATTTAATATTTTCTGCATCCTATTGATAAGAAAAGTAACACAAATTAGATAATAATGCCGTTTTTTTGTACGTTGCTGCAGGACAAACGAAACGAACAAAACTAGAGTAGAGTAGAGTATTTTTTATAACATGACACTATTTTGAAAATCGAAAGTAGAAACAACTTTGCAAATCTCTTGAAATTGTAATGGAATTTAAGCAAATGCACTCTACAATATGTAACAGATAGGTAAGTTAAATATTTGTCAATCATTTCGCGCATTTTATAGGTTATCATATTTGTATTAGATAAATGTTAGTGATAAAACCACGTGAAAAGTCTAAAGTTTTGATTTGATTTGACTATAGTACTAGTTCAATAACGCATGTGAAGAAATAGTTACCATACATTTTTTAGCAATTGACACATGAACAAAAATGGGTTTACGCGAGCGACTGAATAAAATCCTATTGCCAATTCCCGAAGATGTTGCGACTAGTGGTTTGGAAACTGAACAACAATATCGAGAGAGATGGATTTCAATCAGGGTGATTTATTTTACGATGTTTTTAATGTCTTTAGGTTTTAGTATAATACTGACTGGAGTATGGCCTTATTTAGATAAGGTAGGAATTAATCATTTATTCTATTATTTATATATTACCAATATCTATATACGGTAAATGTAATTTCAGTTGGATCCTACAGCGGGAAAAGAATTTATGGGCTATGTTGTAGCCGCCAATCCATTTGCGCAGATGATTTTCTCACCGTTGGCAGGCTGGTGGGGTAATAAATTGGGCTCCATACGTATGCCATTACTCGCAGCACTTGCCACATTTTCTATTGCTAGTGGCATATACTCTTCACTAGAAATATTTACTGAATATCGAAAATATTGGATGCTTGGTGCTCGTTTTCTAGTTGGTGTCAGTTCAGGTGTGTTCATTCAATTTGTCATTTCGTGTTGTTGCACTGTAGAAAATTCAAAATATAAATGAATGACGTGAGTACAACGCACAGTTCAGAAGAATCATAGAAAAGTGTATTATTTTATATATTATACACGCAAATTTAAGTTGAATTCGAATGTTTTTCTCTAAATAATTAATATTTTTGAAAAAAAAATCATACAAAATGAACAACTGCTTATGAAAAGTTGTCATGCTCAACACGACGCTTTAAATCGAAAATAATAAAATAAAATATAGGTTATTTTTACTTTCTTTTACGGAAGTAATAAGTAAGTATTGTAATCACGAAAAAAAACATCGGCCATGTATTGGCCCTAAACTTTTTTTTACGTAGTCAGTATATTTAGATTTGATAGTATATAAATAAAAATATAAAAAGTTTAAATTTCAAGAAAATATTTTCATTCATTGTCCAATAAAAGTGTAAAGTTAGTTTATTGTCAGATTTCCAAAGAAAACATATGTATTTCAGATTTTAAATGTTGGATTTTATAGTAGTATAAAGAAAATATAATTATTCATTACCCATATTATTAAAAATTATTATGGCCGGGCATTTTTTAGTTTTCAAATTAACTTTAAACCAGAAAAAATATTTATATATAATATTTTAAATTATTTACTAAACTTTGTAACGGTTTTTCGCTAAACTTATTTGTGACACTGACAATAAATGTTAAATGTCAAACTATTGGAATATTTAAAACAATTGACATGCATAGTAGATGCGATTTATTATATATAATTTTCCATACCTATGTAACTATGGCAATATAAATAGGATAATAGCAATTTTCTCGTAACTGGTACACTTTTTGAAGAAATGTTTCAAACAAAAGTTGTGCAGAATACTAATGTCTTTCAATGTTATTCTAACTATTTTTACTGCAAGTATAGCCGTTTCAGAGATATTGCAGAAATTGCAAAAAAAGTGTTAAGTAAACATGCACTTTCGGTTTGAATATGCTTTTCAAAAATAGAGGTTTTTGCCCCAGGCATATACAACTCTTAAGTTTAAAGTTTCATAATTTTATCTTCAACGGTGTAGGCTGTAGAGCGCATACACACACACACACACAGACGTCATTCCAAAAATAGTCAGACTCGATTCAGGGAAGGTCAAAAGGTGTATTTCCGTAAAAATTTCGAGAAATGTTTTTTTCGTGATTACAATACTTATTACTTCGTAAAAGAAAGTAAAAATTCTCGAAATTTTAACGGAAATACACCTTTTGACCTTCCCTGAATCGAGTCTGACTATTTTTGGAATGATGTCTGTGTGGATGCGCTCTACAGCCTACACCGTTGAAGATAAAATTATGAAACTTTAAACTTAAGATTTATATATGCCTGGGGCGAAAACCTCCTATTTTTGAAAAGCATATTCAAACCGGAAGTGCATGTTACTTAAGACTTTTTTTGCAATTTCTGCAATATCTCTGAAATGGCTATACTTGCAGTAAAAATAGTTAGAATAACATTGAAAGATGTTTTGTTGTTGTAAATATTCGTGATCGAAGTTAACTATACGGCTTATGGTGGTAAAGGTAATTTTCTCATTACGCCAGGCCATTAGTAATCTGATAGATTTTTATTTCTTGCGCACAATGAATTATTTACCACAAAAAAAAATGTTTATGAACAAATTGAAGAATTTTGATATTTGTTAATTTTACGATTGTATATGGGTATATGCTGAGTAATCTAACAAAAGAATGTTCGGTTTCCATGGTAATAAAATAAGACAATCTATTTCTAGCAAATATTGCGGTGTGCAGATCGTATTTGTCAGCCGCAACAAAAACAGACGAACGCACAGGAGCCGTTTCCATGGTTTCGCTAGCTCAAGTGCTGGGGTTTGTAGTAGGGCCAGCGCTGCAAGCCGCCGTAGTGCCACTGGGAGATAAGGGTGTGTGGCTCGTTTATAATAAACTAAAACTAGATATGTATACAGCTGCAGGATGGATTAATGTCGCATTGGGCATCGTGAACTTTTGTATGTTCCTACCTGCAATATTTAAAGAGCACCGAATCGCCGCTAAAGAAGCCATGATTAAACAAGGAAAAGATTCAGGTTTGTTATACACTTTATTTGAGTGCAGTTTCATTGAAACGTTTTCAAACGAAGCGTGAGAATTCATTTTTATAATAAAAATTATTCTAATACTATTAACGCAAGTATGTATATGTTTTAAAATGCTGTTATTTTTATAATATGAAAGAAATTTGAGCACAATAGAAGAGCGTGAATGAAGAATTTAATGAATTTGAATGAAGTGAAAGACTGTCAAGATATATGTATGAATGGAGGGTTTTCCGCCCCTCCATTTTGATGGGAATGGTCATGGAATTATGTATTTATGTATATATTTTCTCAAGCAAACAAAATAGACTAATATAATTTGGAATTTGACATCGATTGTCAAAATTAGATTAAGCGAGAATCATAACCATTACTAATATTTATTATAGTATAATGAATAATTATATTTTCATGATTTTTTTCAAAATTTGTATTTTATTATCTTTTCTAGTGTTGGTGGCGTTGAAAATTAACAAGCTTTTGTGCATCTTAAAATCAATCTCACAGCTATTTTTGTATGTTTTATACAGTTGTATGTATAACAGATTGAAAATGCTTCGATGTAATTTCACTCAATATTTATTAAGTAGAAATGCACCTTTTTGTGTTTTATTTTTGTTCTTTATATTTTTATTCAGAGGAAGCAACATGGAAGGAAATGAAACCTGATTACTTATCATCGTGGACACTTATTGTTGCATTCTTTGTTTTAGTTTTTAATTTCATGCTCTTAGAAACGTGAGTTACACTTTATTTATTAATTATGCACCGCAACATGTATGTATGGTTGTTTGTTTGTTTCTGTTTGCGCTTTGCTGAAACAAATTTTTAATTAATTTCTAGCTTAGGTACATCTTTGACGATGGATCAATTTGCCTGGACTAAATCCGAAGCCTTATATTACATGGGTGTAGTAATGTCTGTGGGAGCCGTAGCCGCTTGCGTAACATTCGTTGGCATTAATCCACTATGTCGCTTTTTCGCCGAGCGCAAAGTCATGCTGTGGGGTGGATTCTTTATGATGGTGATTGGTCGTGCGCTGTATCTTCCCTGGGGGGACGGCCCACCGATCATATACGACGATTCGTTAAAACTGAATACGACTCGGCTCAATCAAATGCTTGAACAGAAACAGCAGGATTGCGAAACCAACAATCAATTTCATTTGTGCGGCGCAAATAACACCGAATTACAACAAAATATTACCGAATTGGTCGGCTGTCCTTCTAGTCAACTGTGGTGTTATACGACGCCTGTTATGACAATCTCACAGTTTATTATTGGGTATGCGTTCACTGTTGTTGGATATCCAATTGGTGTCACACTCATACAAACGATATTTTCGAAAATACTTGGACCCAGACCTCAAGTAAGTTCATATATCACATTCAATGTATTGTTCTTTCATTGCAACAGCGTTGTTCATCTACATCTACACATTATTCGTAAATTATTCATATGTAGTTGGCATTCTAAATTTATTATAGCAATATGCACGAAAAGTAACTGTTGTTGAGCCTTTAAATCTTGCAGAAATAAGGAATAGATAAATTATTTGAATTTATTATTTGGTAGAAATGTTATGAAGAAAACGCGTTAAGCACAACTGGCATTTGAAGATCTAATTGGCACTACCATAATACTGTCAGTATTATTCGGTCTGTCCCGCGAACCGCGACACAGTAGAAAAGGACTATAATTAGGTAAATACTTATTTCACGTATAGCGAGCTGATTCACATGTTAACAAGTAAACCAAATGAAACAGTTGCGGAATTTTGCAAGTGTATTTTATAGAGAAAATATTTTTAGAAGTACGTGCATAAGTAAAATTGATCTAACATTGATAATACCTACATGATTTTGAAATTTAGTTTCTGTTATTCCTCATTTTTATTTATAAGTACATAGTATTCGTGATTCATGCTAAGAACCATGGACACACATGAATTTGTTTGGTGCTATCAAGGGAAGGAAGGACTGGCAGGTCTGATATTAATTTAACAAAATTACGAACCACAGTATGTATGTACAGTCGGGATCTTAAGTCTTGTCCCCGCTAGCTTGACACCTACGGTCTCGCAGTCAGCGTTGCATGATTTTGATGCAAGCTACGCCGCACGTACAAAAGCAGTTAAATTACGTAGGTCGAATCCATATCGTTCTCTTATTATGGTAGGGGGGCTGTTATCATTGCTTAGTCATAAATAACATTTTATTAACACACACATAATGATGAATGTATGAATGTAAGACATTTTTGATTTGAGTTTTGTTTTGAATCAACTTCACATGCGCGAAAATATAAATGTTTATTTCTCTGTTTCGGCCTTAATGAAATCAAACTGTTTACTACTATAAATTATGTATGAAAAGAGATTTTCAATCTTTATTTGACACCATGAACATTTTGATGTTGTTAGTAGCCAAACAATTATCTTTATTTTTAGGGCACAAATTGGCACAAAATTAT
Source organism: Nebria ingens riversi (assembly GCA_018344505.1). Classification (NCBI taxonomy): domain Eukaryota; kingdom Metazoa; phylum Arthropoda; class Insecta; order Coleoptera; family Carabidae; genus Nebria; species Nebria ingens. Next base: position 10,689 of record JADQWA010000062.1, on the reverse strand, counting down.
TAGTTTAAAAAACATCCAAAAATAAATCATTTTATTGTTTATAACTCTGGAACTAGTAGGAATAAAAGATTAATTATTTCGGCACAAATAGGCACAAATTTGGCACATATTACATACATACGTAGGTATATTGAAACTGATTGTATAAATTAAATCAATATACATAGTGATGTGAATCGATCATGTGACCACGGTCGTGACCAAAATGACCGTCACTGGTTAAGTAAAAATTACACAATATTTCAAATGACCGGCATTTGACCAAATATACTTATAATTTTATTGAATTTTTACTGTTTCTTGCATTCACATGTTTGAAATCATATATTAGGTATACCTAGTTATGTTTTCTTCAAAGTTAAGTAAGTTAATTAAATTTGCATATTTAAGGATCTACAAAAGTAAAAATAGAGTTAAAATTTAAAAAAAAACAGCGTTCTTTTAACAACTTTTAGGGCCGATAAATAAACAATTTAATCTACCGTTATGTTTTACTTGGCAACTAAATTTAAAAATAAACTGACAGCAATGATATTTTCTCATAAGTGATTCGATATTGTTTATTTAACTGAGGAATAAGTTTTAATGATGGATATTGTTTATAAGATCGGCCCTTAATTTATTAAATTATAATATATTTAATAATTGACCCAGTATTATCAAACACTTCTTGTCCCCGTAAACTATCCTAAGTATTCTGGACAAGCTGGTCCAGATTAGCCTCCGTCCGTGCACCAAATATTTTTTATGGGATTTAAGTCCAGAGATTTTGCTGGTCATTTTGAACAAATTATATTGGGCTGGTATTCAAACCAGGATCTTGCAATACGTGACGTATGCACGGCTAAATTATCTACATGTATTGGTCGCCGTTCATTCCCGTATCTATTTTCCCCAGAGAGATAAGAAATGTCTTTTACAGATAGTTACAAGTTTATCGGGATTTATTTTATATGCAAACTCAGCAGTGCATATACGCAGATGTTATTATTAAGTATATTTCATTATTTCACCTCAAAATATTGCAATAATCTTAATCAAATTCAAACACATAATTTTTAATGACATGTAACTTTTTATAACAACGCATAGTATAACAGGTGTAGGCCAAATATGTTATGATAATTTAAATACAAACCGAAAATTGTTTATAAACCATTTCATAATAACTAAATTGTTATTGTCCTTAATGACTTTTTTTTTATAATCGAAAATATTTTAACAAGTTTACTGTGGCTTTTATTTTATCTGATTACATTTAGGGCATTGTAGCACACTCTTAATGTTTTTTCAGTATCACCAAGATGGCGGCATTTACAAAAAAATGATTAAATTCAAAATGAAAAATATTGAAGATATGAATAGCTATTGTTTGTAAGAAAACCGCATTTGATAAATCAGAGACGTTTCCATAGCAATCAAGTATGTCTAAATATTTCACATGAATTTGTATCAGTTTTTATAGGAAAACAAATCATGTTTAGTCAAAACAGATATTATTTACAATTATTAATACTTACACAAATATTTAAATGTGACGGTCATTTATTAAATATATTATAATTTAAAAAAAAATGTTAAAAGAACGCTGTTTTTTTTTTAAATTTTAACTCTATTTTTACTTTTGTAGATCCTTAAATATGCAAATTTAATTAACTTACTTAACTTTTGAAGAAAACATAACTAGGTATACCTAATATATTATTTTAAACATGTGAATGCAAAAAACAGTAAAAATTCAATAAATTATAAGTACATATATTTGGTCAAATGCCGGTCATTTGAAATATTGTGTAATTTTTACTTAACCAGTGACGGTCATTTTGGTCATGACCGTGGTCACATGATCGATTCACATCACTATGTATATTGATTTAATTTATACAATCAGTTTCAATATACCTACGTATGTATGTAATATGTGCCAAATTTGAGCCTATTTGTGCCGAAATAATTAATCTTTTATTCCTATTAGTTCCAGAGTTATAAACAATAAAATGATTTATCTTTGGATGTTTTATAAACCAATAATTTTGTGCCAATTTGTGCCCTAAAAATAAAGATAATTGTTTGGCTACTAACAACATCAAATGTTCATGGTGTCAAAAAAAGATTGAAAATCTCTTTTCATACATAATTTATACCCTAGTAAACAGTTTGATTTCATTAAGGCCGAAACAGAGTAATAAGCATTTATATTTTCGCGCACGTGAAGTTGATTCAAAACAAAACATAAATCAAAAATTTCTTACATTCATTAGTACATTCATCATTATGTATGTATTAATAAAATGTTATTTATGACTAAGCAATGATAACAGCCCCCCTACCATAATAAGAGAACGATATGGATTCGACCTACGTAATTTAACTGCTTTTGTACGTGCGGCGTAGCTTGCATCAAAATCATGCAACGCTGGCTGCGAGACCGTAGGTGTCAAGCTAGGGGGGACAAGACTTAAGATCCCGACTGTACATACATACATACTATATCAATAAATTTAGACAGTGGTTTATCTTGACTTTCATAGTTGTATTTGAGCTACCTTAAATTATTCGTAAATACATACATATATGATATCGCTTTATATAATAATCTGTATTTTTACACAAAATAATTATCATCTTGCATAAAATAGCAATTTTTCTGCAGTTTATAGTAAAATCAGATGTAGCTATTTATTAATAATAATTATGTTAATATGTATGCTATTATGATTGCAGGGTGTATGGATGGGACTAATGACTGGTTCTGGATGCTTGTCTCGTGTGATGGGTCCAGTGTTTGTCAGTTATATTTACACGGAACTTGGCACAATTTGGACATTTGGAATGACAACTATTATGATGGCGTTATCTATGGTCTGGTTGTTTATTGTACTGAATCGCTTAGTACCAACGGAGGAAATCATAGCACAAACCAACGGCATCGAAATGCAAGAAATCAGTAAACTCAACCAAGAAAACAATGTGGAAAACATAGAAATCACGTAGCAAAAGATATGTGTGTGCTTAGTTCATTATTCAGGGATATGTATACCAATTTTATTAAATTAAATGTTTGCATACAACCAATGCAATGAAAAGGAGAATAATACTATAAGGTTGTGGTTTTAAAATATAAAACGATTGTATGTAAATACAAATAGATAATACGTATATTATATATATATATATATATATATATATATATATATATATATATATATATATATATATATATATATATATATCTGACTAATTATAAGTAATCATAGTCACTCCTAAAAAATAAATATACTTCTTCTGTGATGCAGCAAGTACGTTAATGAAAACTGTGCAATGAAAATATTACTTTAATTTTACTTTATATAGACTCAAAATGCCACATAAGTTCAAATGTATGGACTGATACTAATCTATGTACTGAAAGTTCAATCGAACAAAACTCGATTCATTTTAATCGAAATATTAATGATATTATTGTTTACATATTCTATTGGACTCTATATATTTTATATTTCTATTTACTCTATATTTTAAAAATATATCAGAATTTATTCTGTCTCTGTCACACGATCGGACATTTAAAGACACTGCAATTATGCAAGGTGCCAGAAAAGTTTTTAAAATATTAGAAAACCATCAATTGAATGTGAGTTTCTTTTTTTAATGAAAGGTTCTTAATTTTATTGTAAAAAAATGTATTTCTATTTTTTATATCTAATTTAAAGATACGAATTTTTAAAGTTGTGCATTGATAGCTCTTCGGGTGACGTCAGAAAGCGAGATTATCTAGTGGTAGCTGTTAATTTGTTGATTTTTCTTGTTCTCGTTTTATTTGCACCCTACTGATTTTTTTTTTCACGACACTACAAAATAATGTTTATATTTAAAACCGTTTGTGAAATTTGAGACAAGCAATTTAAAAATATCTGGCATTGTCAGTTTGATATGTAATTTAAATTGATCTAATGGCTTTCCAACACGTGCATTGATCATATTCGCCAGAAAATTACCGTGCTCTCATTGGTTTGGAGGAGTATAATTGGCATTCTCTATCTGACGCATGTAATGCAAAAAAGCTATGAAATTTCAATTGCACATAATTTTAATAAGCGATGTGATCTAAAAGGGAACAAATGCCGTAAATACTTATTAAAGTGGTTTTGTTTAATAAAGTAACAACAAATTATTTCATTTCAAGAATGTAATTTTTGAATATTTATGTTTGCACTCGATTTATCAGGCACTAACGTTACAGCACGTATTATATGTACGTATCTCCAAATGTTTGATTGTGTGACATGGAATAAAGTGTACTCATAGGGTAAAAAATTAAAAATCAATATATGTATATAGTAATGACATGTCAATGTTAAATACATTATTGAGTTTTTGTATGTTACTTACCTAGCCAAATAAATATATTATTATGTTGAATATATATTTTTAATAAATATTTAAAAAATATATTCCACAGGTTTACTGAAAAACATTACACATTTCGATGTTTCACAATGAAATAGAATACATTGAGATGTGTGAATGTTTTTAAAATAAATTACTATATAAATATATAACATAAGGATGTATTTCTTAAGTTATTTCAAGTCGAAAATACGAAATTATACAAATATGTATGCCCGAAACTCAATATTAACCCTCGGCTCGCATTGATAATTGATATAAATAGCTGCATCCATAATTTTATGAATTAATTAATTTCTGGTTTGGGATTTTTCTGTGTAAACTAGACTCTTCATGGGTCCTCCAAAGTTAATGTCGGTAAAGTTATCTACGAAAAATTCAGTGTTGCCAACCTGACAAACCAAATTCACCTAGATTTTTATTTCGCTTAATACACGGTTTTAAAGCTGCAATTGTGTTTCAATGTGTATGAAATACAAATAATTAACGATATATAATCAAAAACTGCAAGAATATTCACAGGAATAATGAAATTTTATTAAAAATGTCATGATAATAGGTGCAAACTGCGTGTCGTCCGACGTTTCCTTAATTTACAAAAAATTGGAATGTCTCTTTTTTCTAAATTTACTATTTTCGTAACCAATGCCGTGTGAAATTATTTCAAATAAAAGTGGTTTAGTAATTAAAGTAACAAAAAGTATATTAAATTTTAATTTCAGAATAGAATTCTCTTCCATTTTTACAGAATCAGTCAATAATATTAGATTTGCACAAAATTATATATATAATATTTTAGAAAGTATCAAAATTGCTTACAATAAATGTCAGTTCAATATTGGGCATACACGAATTAATAAATATTTTGCAAAAATTTACTTGACATGCATTTATAAAGATTGCCGCAGCGCTCAATGTTGCATTAATTATAATAAGTCTATGGATGGTTATGTAGATGCGTCGTTACAATTATTTGGTGATTTCAATCACTTCGTAGAATTACGTTTTAAACAAATTAGGGGCACTATAGCACTATTGCTAAAAATGAACTCCGTAACATTTCTGCTTTTCAATATAGAACGGAGAAAATTGTAAGGAAGATTTATTAGCAATTAATATTGCACCAAACATATCGACCGAATCTGTTTGCCGACAAATTAGATCAGAGTCTTTTGCAGTAGATGACATAGAAAAAACATCGGCCATGTATTGGCCCTAAACTTTCTTTTACGTAGTCAGTATATTTAGATTTGATAGTATATAAATAAAAATATAAAATGTTAAAATTTCAAGAAAATATTTTCATTCATTGTCCAATAAAAGTGTAAAGTTAGTTTATTGTCAGATTTCCAAAGAAAACATATGTATTTCAGATTTAAATGTTGGATCTTATAGTAGTATAAGAAAATATTATTATTCATTACATATTATTAAAAATTATTATGGCCGGGCATTTTTTAGTTTTCAAATTAACTTTAAACCAGAGAAAATATTTATATATAATATTTTAAATTATTTACTAACCTTTGTAACGGTTTTTCACTAAACTTATTTGTGACACTGACAATAAATGTTAAATGTCAAAATATTGGAATATTTAAAACAATTGACATGCATAGTAGATGCGATTTATTATATATAATTTTCCATACCTATGTAACTATGGCAATATAAATAGGGTAATAGCAATTTTCTCGTAACTGGTACACTTTTTGAAGAAATGTTTCAAACAAAAGTTGTGCAGAATACTAATATCTTTCAATGTTATTCTAACTATTTTTACTGCAAGTATAGCCGTTTCAGAGATATTGCAGAAATTGCAAAAAAAGTCTTAAGTAAACATGCACTTCCGGTTTGAATATGCTTTTCAAAAATAGGAGGTTTTCGCCCCAGGCATATACAAATCTTAAGTTTAAAGTTTCATAATTTTATCTTCAACGGAGTAGGCTGTAGAGCGCATACACACAGACACACACACACACACAGACGTCATTCCAAAAATAGTCAGACTCGATTCAGGGAAGGTCAAAAGGTGTATTTCCGTAAAAATTTCGAGAAATTTTTTTTTCGTAAAAGAAAGTAAAAATTCTCGAAATTTTTACGGAAATACACATTTTGACCTTCCCTGAATCGAGTCTGACTATTTTTGGAATTACGTCTGTGTGTGTGTGTCTGTGTGTATGCGCTCTACAGCCTACACCGTTGAAGATAAAATTATGAAACCTTAAACTTAAGATTTGTATATGCCTGGGGTGAAAACCTCCTATTTTTGAAAAGCATATTCAAACCGGAAGTGCATGTTTACTTAAGACTTTTTTTGCAATTTCTGCAATATCTCTGAAACGGCTATACTTGCAGTAAAAATAGTTAGAATAACATTGAAAGATATTAGTATTCTGCACAACTTTTGTTTGAAACATTTCTTCAAAAAGTGTACCAGTTACGAGAAAATTGCTATTATCCTATTTATATTGCCATAGTTACATGGGTATGGAAAATTATATATAATAAATCGCATCTACTATGCATGTCAATTGTTTTAAATATTCCAATATTTTGACATTTAACATTTATTGTTAGTGTTACAAATTAGTTTAGTGAAAAAGCGTTACAAAGGTTAGTAAATAATTTAAAATATTATATATAAATATTTTCTCTGGTTTAAAGTTAATTTGAAAACTAAAAAATGCCCGGCCATAATAATTTTTAATAATATGTAATGAATAATAATATTATCTTTATACTACTATAAAATCCAACATTTAAAATCTGAAATACATATGTTTTCTTTGGAAATCTGACAATAAACTAACTTTACACTTTTATGGGACAATAAATGAAAATATTTTCTTGAAATGTTAACATTTTATATTTTTATTTATATACTATCAAATCTAAATATACTGACTACGTAAAAGAAAGTTTAGGGCCAATACATGGCCGATGTTTAATATTGTATTTAGATAAAATTCACAACTTGTTATTATTTTGTTAATATTTATGTTCATTCCTGATGACTGAAAAGTTGAAACACGTGTCTGTATATTTATTTATATCTTTTCCAATATATTAAATATTACTTCAATACATTAAATTGTAATATAATACATGATATGAAATATAATACAATTCAATATATTAAAATTATATTGACTATATTAAAAAATGTATAAATAAAAATAAAATGTATTGAAACGCCGAGAAGCGCCGAGTTTTAAATATTAAATATTTACACATTTCAAATTTTTGCGCGATTTACCACGTGATTCTGGCACACGCGCATAATCTAGTATGGTTATTAAATATAGTGGTTTCGGTAACGCTGAGGCATGTGTTGTGCTAAATATTCTCAACTGATGAGAATCACATCGTACGATTCTCTTAGGAAGATTAATTCAAAATGGTTCGTTCAATTTTTGAACGAATCTAGAACTCTCGTTCACGAGTGAATGAATCAGAAAGAATCGAATCTTTTGTAACTGCTCAATCAATTCATTTGATTCAGTGTACTGAACGAATCGTTCGTGAACGTCACACCTCTACTGCACAAGCTACAACCAAGCACTAATCCATTGAAAACAAATATAAATCAAAACCACGCACTAACCCGCTTTGCGCAATGACAAATTGGTAGAAAGTATAAAATTAACTAAAACAACCGCGATCAATTTGTGGTTGTTTTGGTTACGCAATAATAACCAAGATTTCATGAACCACATTCCGAAATAAAACCAAATTCATGAAATGTGAAGTCGGTTTAATTTCGGAACAAGAAACCGCGGTTGCGGTTTTTTGGTTCAAATTCGGAATATGATATGCGAAGCAGTTCGCAGCTGTCGTTTATTTATTAAAGGTTATAAATTCATATTGTTTGTTTCCAATAATTTTTATCAACAAATGGCATCACCAGCGAAAGTACGCCGGATATCAGTGAAACTCAAAAGCCCAAATCCATTATTCGAGCGTTGGTTAACAGAATGGCGTGATAAAGCAAAAGAAAAGGAGTCCAAAATGCAATTCACATTCGCGAACGCTCTTAAAATTCTGAAAAAATATCCATTGCCTCTAGAATCAGGTAGAGATTGCATTATTTTGAAAGGTTTCGGCAAAAAGCTATGCGAAATGTTGGATGGAAAAATGTTTGAGCATAAACAAACTAGAGACGACGACACAACAACGAATTCTGACAATCGACTATTTACAAAATCGCCGACGACGAAAATGGCAATTACATTACCAAAAGTGACAAATAAAAAAGAAATCAAACCACCCACAAATAGGACTGCAATATCTCCGAAAAGTGCTAAACCATATGTGCCAGCTGAACGTTCGGGCGGTTATGCTATTTTATTAGCGTTGTTATTGAAGACAAGCAAGGAGTCACATTCTTCCGGCGTTATGACAAAAGATGAGATTATTAATAATGCTCGTGATCTATGTGACAAATCATTTATCAAACCAGATACTGGATCATTTTACACAGCTTGGTCTACCATGAGCACGTTAATAAATAAAGGATTAGTGAGTAAAAAAAGTTCGCCCGCAAAATTTAGTTTAACTGAAAACGGAAAAGAGGTAGCTATTAAATTATTTGAAATGAACCATTCTTCTTCAAATACAACTGCAATTTCAACGACTAAAAGTGATATAAATAAAATAAATTCAAATGTTGTTGAATTTTATAGTAAAACAGTTTCTAGCGAATCACAAGAATTCGTTGCAAACCATTTAGTAAATACTGAAATTTGTTCAACTGCAGAAACTATAGTTTTCACCCCATTTTCATTTGATGTCATTTTACTAATTGATACCCAAGAAACAGCAGGGTGCGTGACATTAGATTCACCAACATTTAATACAGTGATTTTGAAATTGTTCTTTATAGTAATACTCGGCATGCAGTGGACGACGAAACTTTGAACGAATTACAAAAACTGAAGGTACATTTTGAAGTACGGCATTTGAAAGTGGGTGACTTTTCGTGGATTTGTCGTGAAAAATATACGAAACACGAATTAGTCTTACCTTATATCGTCGAACGCAAACGTATGGATGATTTGGGACACAGCATTAAAGATGGTAGATTTCATGAGCAAAAATTCCGCCTAAAACAATGTGGAATTCAACATTTAATATATATTGTTGAAAGTTACAAAAATAATAATCCGCGAACTGGATTGCCATTCTCTTCACTAATGCAAGGCGCTACAAATACTTTGATTCAGGATAATTTTCAGTTGAAATTCACTGAAAATCATCGACATTCTATGCAGTATTTAAGCGGGTTCACCGATTTGCTAAAAAACGTATATGAGGTATGTTTAAATTTAATCATCTCGATGTTAAGATTGTATTTTATATCTTACGGGATCAGTTCAGGTAAATCCGAAACAGTGATTGTGCATTACAATATATGTACATACATACGTATGAATGTGATAACTAAATGCAATAAAGGCATGCTTCAAAATGCTCTCCTTAAATGGTAATCGATTGCTTTACAAAATAACCTTTTTCTTATGTAAACAAAAATATGTTAGAAGGTTTTTAAAACATTTTTGATAACGAACTTAATAGCGAACCATTCGTTGCGTAAAATGTTGACACACAATTTTAATTTTAGAATAAAACTCTGATGAGTTGCGCTAAAGATAACGTATCTCAATCAGTACTTTCGGATGATTTCGTTTTGTTGATGACGTTTGCAGAGTTTAATAAAAATGCAGCAAAAGTTCGTAGCTTTAAGGTGCACGAAATTTTCATCCGCCAACTTTTACAATTAAAAGGCGTCTCCGTCGAAAAGGCGCTAGCGATCGTTGGTAAGTATCCAACTCCAAAAGTATTAAAAGAAGAATATGACAAACTAGGACGATTGGGAGAGAAGTTATTATCTAATATTCAATATGGGCAATTAAAACGAAGTATTGGCCCAGCTTTAAGCTATACGGTTCATCAGTTATATACTTTATCACAATTTCCTTGAATACACATTTATTTGTTAAATTCTAATGACAATTTCTGGAATTGTTATGTATGCTTTTATATAAAATTGAATTAAAGAAACACATTTGCACAATATTTATAAATCCCTATATGCATTTTTTTCAATTAAATTTAATGTCTGTAAAGTTATCTACGAAAAACCCATTCCCGAAAACTCAGTGTTGCCTACGTGACAAACCAAATTCCCCTAGATTTGTATTTCGCATAATACACGGTTTTAAAGCTGCAATTGTGTTTCAATGTGTGTGAACCACAAATAATTAGCGATATATAATC
>JADQWA010000061.1:964142-1003007 GCA_018344505.1 Nebria ingens riversi | reverse complement strand
AAATAATGAATTATATTTAATAAATTAACATAGCTATTTAAAATATTTACAGATTCTCTTTAAGACTTTAGACCATTTTTGTGTTTTGATTTATACAAACCTACAGTAATATTAACAGGGCCCTTTTCGTTTATTGGTAAAATAGATACTTGTCCCTTAATACTATACTGGCCTAACAATGAGGCCCGAGGCATATACATTGCCATCTCCATATGATTATTAACTAAATCGAATCTAAAATATTTATGAATTATTCTATTCTAAAATATATGCGTTTATAAACAATATTTAATGATTTATTTCAAACATAAATATTTTTTTTAGAGGTATCAACCCTATTGTATTTAGGAGCATTGATTAAAAAGTGTATTTACACTTTTTAATCAATGATACCACACTTACTTGACATCTTTGACTTTAGCACCATTCAGTTCGCTTATAATAGAATTTGTTAAATTGAGTGTTAAATGTTTGTCGATATCAACACACATTTGAGGCACAAATAGTGGTAATAATGGTTCAATATTATAAGCTTTGTCTCCTAAAATTATATAAAGATAACACTTAAGCTCTCTTAAGGGCTTAAAAGCTGTAATTAAACAAACCTTTAACAAATGTATAAAGGCCTCCATTTGCGTTATGCGCAATACATTCGTTCAACTTCGGATCAGATTTAGAACATTGCGAAAAATAGGGTGCTAATTAATTAAATTAAAATTGCTTATTAGCTATAAATATATGTGTTTAATTTGGATACTTACGAAGTTTTGTTGCTTTGCTTAATTCTATAAATATTAATATAAATGTAAGCGTAAATATTTTAGGTGACATGGTTATAGCGTCTCAACAACAAAACTGATTATTATTATAGTTATTTGTTTGAACTTGTGACCTTATATATGTATATAAAAACAAAATATTGATAATTCGAAATTGCGATTGTGAGATTATCTTATACGAAGCGAAAAGAAAGTGATACTTAATTAGAGTTTGATTAAATATTTATTCAAATAAAATTTCATAATTACATTCAACTACTAGATTATTTTAGGCTATTTTATTTATTGTATACCTGTTGAAGAACAGCAAAATATGAATATGAAGATCTAAGTATCTAAAAAAAATGTTTGTTTCGTAAAAATAATAATTTGTAAATTTCGATTACCATTGTTAGAGTAATTAGTGTGAGTTGAAAGAAATTTCCGGCTGTTACTTTAAGGGGAACTTTCGCGCGCTCCATTAAAATAATTAATGATTTTTTAACTTTGGGGCTACACCTGTACCAATCCATTGTATAGCAACTTTGTCCTATGTCCGAACTCTAAATCAAAACAATTAAATTGTATAAACTTTGTGACGAATTCCACAGCAAATTACAAATACCTCAACTATGATTTGGTTTCCGTTCCAACAATATAAAGTATTTTGTGACACCATAGCCATTAAATAAAATAGTGTCATAGCAAACTTCAGACTGTTGAGGGGTAACTAAAATATATTATTTACCAATAAACGCGGGGTAACATTTAATTCATTGCGAAATTTCACATTTTTTTATACTTACCACTGTAATTTCTAACCCAAGAATACAAATTATTATTCCTCCAGAAATAAATTGGAAAAATATACCAATCCCAAATATACTTTCAATATCTTTTAAATATCTATATTTTGTATTTATTTGTTTGCAAAAACGGTGGAAATCAGCAAATAGAAAAATTATATATTATTGTATTTAACCATATATAGGGTGGGCCAGCTGTTGGTTTTTTTTTGAAGTGCGTGTTATTTCGACAGTTTACAACACTGACGCGCTTGACATTGATAGATACGTAGTGTCAATATATAAACAACATTTTTATGCAAGTTAATTTCGGGAAATAGATTATTTTATATCAATTTTTAAATATTATTTATATTTTAATGAATTTGTCACTTCTGCATATATGCCTCTATTGTCTGAGTGTAAATGCGCGTTATGACGTCATACCTATAATATGTGATCAGGAATAGACTATACCTTATAATAAACTTATGATGCTCAATACTTTTAACAATAACTCCATGTACAAGTTCATCTTCTTCTTTCGATAACAATCCAATATCTGCTGTTTCAATTTCGCTATTTTGCGATCTACGTGTTGCGTGTGCCAAATTATCTTTTAAAATCTGTATTTGCACACAGCCTATATTCATCAACGCCGAAGACATCACATCGTAACTAGCATTGTTGCTAATTGCGACGCCCAACGCTAGCATTTCAAATAAATACAGCAATGAATAATTGACAGTGCTGTTAACTGAAAACGGTTGCCATGTTCTCATAGGTAAACTAGAATTACTGGAGCTATCCAGGACGGGGTATAAGCCGTAAAAGGCCCAGACGAAAAAGCAGCAACCGTAGAATAGTTTCATGTAGGTTTGCGTGATTCGTAAAAACTCGGTTTGGTATCGTGTTTGATCAGATAAATGGCGGATGAAGATTGGTTGTTTTAAGGTCGTTAATAGTTGTTGGAATTTATCGCGTGTGGCGACGAATGTTGTGTATTTTATTATGTAAGTTAGGTGGGTTATTACGTAATATGAAGCGCTTGCCATTTCGGAAAAATTGTCTTTTACTTGGTATATTCCTCCTATATGAAATTAAAAAGTGCGGTTGCAGAAAGGTTCTTCAAGTGTTCATCAATTATTTAACAACATAACAATAAAATTTGTTGAAATAATACAAAAAAAAAATTGTAGAAAAACTAAGGCGATTTTGACAACTGGCAAACTAATCGTAATTACAAAACACGTCATCGTTACTAGTTTAATGCTGAGTTAACAGTCCAAAAAATGTCCGTTATGACGTCATACCTATGTGTTCATGAATAGACTATAGTTCTTTCGGAACGCATGGTTAACTGAGTAACTATTTGTAAATGACGTCATTAACTACTCGTAATGTTAGTAAAACTAATCATAATTATGGTAATTTGATAAAAATCGCCTTTTTTCTCTGGTAAAATAACTAATTTATATACACTAAAGCCTTAAGCAGTTTTGTTCTTAGCTTTTAAAGTAAAAAAATGTTCGTTATGACGTCATACCTATGTGTTCATTAATAGTTATAGTTCTTTCGAAACGCGTGGTTAACTGAGTAACTATGGTTAGTAAATGACGTCATTAACTACTCGTAATGTTAGTAAAACTAATCATAATTATGGTAATTTGATAAAAATCGCCTCTTTTCTCTGGTAAAATAACTAATTTATGTACACTAAGGCCTTAAGCAGTTTTGTTCTTAGCTTTTAAAGTAAAAGAATGTTCGTTATGACGTCATACCTATGTGTTTATTAATAGGCTATAGTTCTTTCGAAACGCGTGGTTAACTGAGTAACTATGGTTAGTAAATGACGTTATTAACTACTCGTAATGTTAGTAAAACTAATCATAATTATGGTAATTTGATAAAAATCGCCTCTTTTCTCTTGTAAAATAACTAATTTATGTACACTAAGGTCTTAAGCAGTTTTGTTCTTAGCTTTTAGTGCACATTTATTATATAGAGACGGAAAATATGTATATTAGTGAACATACCTGATAAAATAACCATAAAGACATATGACACACCAATTACTAATAAGTATTCATGGATGATATTAAACGCAGTTGGTTTTTTGATAGGCCAAATACCTAGGAATATCCATACTTTTTGTGGATATTCCAGGAATAAATTTGGATCAAATTTAATCATATTTATCACATATATAGACAATTGAAGATATTTCGGTTTTATATACAAATAAAATTGAGTTAATAATTAATACACTTTAATTACAAAGGTAGTCTAATTAATATTCTCAAAAGATTCTTATACCAAAAAAAAAAAAAACAAATATCCCATATAATTAATTTCATATAATACCAAAACTTATCTAATTAATTCATTGTGGCGGCGCCACAAGCACGAATTCATGCACGAACCTCGAAGGCTCCTCTAAAACAATAGCAGCACCCTCGCCACCTTTAGTTTCAACCGCCAGCGGATAATACCCATGACGCTTAAACTGTATCTTCAATTTCGCCTCATAAAATTCGCGATTATCCTCATCATATTCGCAACCCGCGTAAATCGGCGCCATATTAAATGTATTCAACGTTACATGGATATCATCACTATATTTAATCCGTTCGCAAAACGCACCGCGACTGGTAACCTTATCTTTCACACGATTCTCAACCAACACGCATTCCTCATAATGCGTACGGTGGCACACGTTATCATATAAGATATTCGCTGGGTTAATTTGCGACGGCAAACATATCGCTTTAATAACCGGTTTCACCCCATTTTCATTCGTATAGATGCGAACCCGAACCTCCAAGTCGCTATTCGTATCATTAACAGCTAAATAATCCGTACCACAAATTGGAATTCGCGTTTCTAGTAAACGTTCTGCACGAATAGGACTTATTTGAACAGCGCAACAATCACTATAATAATGAAACTCCAAATTATTCAATTCAACCTCAGTGAAAATCAATTTGCCTTTTTCGCGAATGAACTCAACAAATTCGGTTTCGCCCAAAGCTAAAATCCGTAAATGTTTAAGTACTTTGCACTCCTCTAATTCAGATCGGATGGTTCGTGTTTTATCCGCTTCTTCTGTGACTTGAGACAGTCTGGTTTCGGCCCACTGCAGCGCGCATTCAATCGGTTGTAATTCGGATTCAATTTGGATGACTTCGCGACTTAAAAGGCATGAGAACGCAGCTGGAGAGGCTTGCATTAAACCGGGATGGTTTAGTAAGTTGGACGAGTGCTTAAGCGCTAGGGTTAAGCATGATTCTTTGAGTGTTCGACTGTGGTACATGCAGGCGAGGTTTAAAGCTGGCCACAGGTCGTCCAAGGTCTCGGGTTCAATTCCTGGTTAAAGGAATGTTGTTTATTAAGTTGTCGCTAGTTTAACAAGGTTGCTAAAGTGTATTTTATAGAACAGGAACGTTGTGTTTGGTATTGTGTGAGAGTTATCCGGTAATTAAGTCATTTAAAAATAAATTGACAATTTAGTTTTTTTTTATATCCTGGTTCATACGAAATCTGAAGCTTAGTTCACACGTATGTGTTTGTTTACGTGTGGGTCTGTGTTTTACAGTGGCGGTTGCTCTATTAGATTTAATGGTCAATGATCCATCTGTTATTAGTATTAAATGAAAAAGTCTTCAGATTGTGTAACAAAATCGTAATTTTCTTCTAGTGTTTTCATTATTTATAAATAATCACGTTAATTAATATATTAAGATCTATAGGAAGGGCCATCTGTTAGTTTCTTTTTGAAGTGCGTGTTAATTCGACAGTTTGCAACACTAACACGCTTGACATTGATAGATATGTAATGTCAAAGCTCTTTAGAGCGGAGGTTTGACACTTAATATTTAATGTTAAGTACGTCAGTGTTGCAAACTGTCGAAATAAGACGCACTTCAAAAAGAAGCTAACAGATGGCCCATTCTATATATTGGTCTATAGTACAATTTTACAATATTAGATATGTTAAGCGTGTCAGTGTTGCAAATTGTCGAAATAATATGCACTTTAAAAAGAAACTAACAGATGGTCCACCCTATATATTGGTCTATACTCTATAGTACAAGTTGTTTCGTACATCAATTGTTAATGTTACTTTAACATTAATAGTTAAATGATCGTTTACTTTTATTGTTGCTTTTGTGTGTTTCTAGTTTATTTGTTGAGATAAATAATTATTTAGAAAATTAAATTCTGACCCAATGTCCCCTATGAAATTTATTATGCATTTTTCAATATTTTTAATATGAAGTTTACATGAATTACTATTGTATCTAGTAATTAAGGCAAACAATAGTTTACCTGCACAACATAACTCGATTAGGTCTTTCATTTCGAAGAAAACTGCAGCTTCAATAACATCTTGCGCTTCTTCAATCGATTCGATATCCATATCTTGTAAATAAACATGCTTTAACACCAATTGCATCACCCTTAAACTGAATTCCACCTCGAGCACTGCATCTTCAGTGACTTCAGCCCCTGAAACACGAATGACCATTCATAACCAACTGTAAATAATCCTAAAGGCTACGAAAGTTGCTCAAACCCAAAAATACTCGCTCCATTTTGGGACTGGCGGCTGCTAAAATTATTTTATGCGCTTTTATTTCCGTTTCTTCGACTTTAAACCGACAATCCGAATATAATCCGGTATCATACAAACTCCCTAGCCGTTCCGACGATGAGATTCCAATCAGGTGATGAGGCGTCATTGTTTCCTGTGATTCTACACAAGCATTCATGAAATATACATTTTAAATGACTAGTTCATTAGTTTTAAAACCTTTTAAATTATTAAAAGCACTATTTTGTAAAGACCAACCGATTTTTAGGCTACTCATTTTGACGCACTAACGTTATGAATTGAATAAACAACTAATTGTTATCTAGTTATCTTTTGTGTGCGTAATGATTAACGTATGAGTTTACTAATGATACGAAGTTATTTTATATATTTATTTAGCCCGAATACTTAAGCGCTTCGCGCCAATAGGTAGAAGTGAGCGTAAATTGTTGAAATACTTCAAATATTAAATTTAAAACCCCGCGGAGGGGTCACTCTTGTAGAATTGTATTTTTAGACTTCGCCGGTTCGACATTTGTCTTATTTCAATTTTTGTAAACATCAAGCATGTGCTAACGGTTACAGGGCCGTATTAGGTAGTATTTAAATTTAAACTCCTAGCACTAGTGTTGCTGTGTTTTGATACATGAGTCGCCCTTAATACGATCCTGAGCTCTAAATTGAGTTAGAGAGGGGATAAGTAGTTTCGGACTTAAACAATTAGTTCTTATCGTAACAGATGTGTGATACTAGTGTATTATGACGATTTTAAACGCATTTTTTACGATAAGTACTTAAAAATAATTAGAAAAACAATCAACATTTTTGAAATTAACTACAAGTGTTTACTAATCAGGTAATTATAATTTTTATTCAAATACAATGGGTTTTTTTGTTGTTAATTATTTGAGAGAAAATAATTCATATTTGAATATTTACTTATTCTTATTCTATTATATACCTTGATTTTCTAATAAACAAAAATAATTTTCTATTAATTATTTACAACTTTTTTTAATTAAAGATATTTTTCTTAGTTTTTATTTCCGAAATTTCCTAAAAGATTTCGAAAAATCTCTGAAATTTTTACTACTTAATGAAAAATATTATAAATAATAGTTATTTCTTGTATTTTTATCTAAAACTTTTGTTAATAACATTTTGTGTTGAATGTTGACTTATATAAATCTTATAAAGGTAGGAAATTATTAATAGTTTCGTTAAAAAAATAAATAAATTTCGATATGTAAATGTATCAAATTTTGTTTACAATCTGATTGATTTAAATTTAGCCCAAGTAAATATGAGTTTAGTGTAAACGTTTGTGGTCATAAAATAATATAAACATCAATTTAATGATTAGGATCAAGTAGTTAACCAGGGTTTAGTGTTGATTTGCGATTCGTATGTATCGGTTTAATTTATTTAAATTTAAAAATCATGCTGTGGATTTAAATTTAAAAAATAAAATTTTCATGAATGCCGGACTGAAAAAAACCAACTCAGGTGGTATTGAAGTGTTTTTAGAATACCGTAAGTAAGATTAGATTAATATATATTCCTTAATGCAATTCGTATTTGATATAGATGTGAAAATGCAACAAAATGCATTTGAAACAGTTAATTTTAATTGTAAATTACACTCGACCAAAATTAGTCGTTAGCAAAAAATGATTAAATTTAAATCGAACTGATCGAAATATATAAATAATTTATAATTATGTTTTAAATATTTTATAGCAAAACTAACAATGGGGGGCTGCGTCGAATTGGTAGCCATAATAGGTTCTGTTGTATTGTTAGTAGTGACGATGCCATTTTCATTATTTTTTTCTTTTAAAGTAAGTAAATAAAACAAATCGTCGACTAATTTTTAAATATAACTCGAATTATACTTAGGTAGTTCAAGAATACGAACGCGCAGTGATATTTCGACTGGGCCGATTGCGAACTGGGGGCGCTAGAGGCCCCGGAATATTTTTCGTACTGCCCTGCATCGATACGTATTGCAAAGTCGATTTGCGAACCGTTTCCTTCGATGTGCCCCCTCAAGAGGTTTTAAATTTAATAATAATGTCTATTTTAGAAATAGCTAATTTTATTTTAATAAGAAATCATTTTTTAGGCCTTAACTAAAGATTCAGTTACTGTAACAGTCGATGCTGTGGTGTATTATTGTATAAAAGACCCTTTGAATGCAGTTGTTAAAGTAACGAACTATAGGTAATTTTTTATTTAGATTAGATTAGACGACTCACTATTTGGCTACGTTCACACAATGCTCGCCTTACGTATACTTTACTTAGTGCGAAAAGTCTAGTGGTTTGGTTCTATTTATGGCAAACGAAATTATCATAGAGGCCGCTAGTGTCGCTAACAAAATATATATATTTTAACCCTTTGTCCTTTACTTTGACAGTTGAGATATACATAACTTTACTAAATTACCACTATGAGTCACTTTCTTTGTATATAGGATCGTACATTTTTATTTTCCTTTGAATTAGATAAACAATTAACAAAACGACATTTTTCTGAGTATTTTTTGGGTGAAAATTTCGCCGCTAGATAGAGAACTGTTAATTTAGTTTGCCAATGTTTTTTGGTCCTATGTATATTTAGTGGGGCGTTTGTGCGAATTTCGTTCATAATGAGGCGTCGTATATTTAGTTTTAAATGGATTTGAATGTTTATTCGGTTGAATGTAGTCATTCGACGCGGTTACTAGCAGCGACCACGTTAAGGAATGTATTAGGTACCAGGAATCTATCAGAAATATTATCTGATCGTGAGGCGATTTCACATGCGATGCAAAATACTTTAGATGAAGCCACTGATCCATGGGGTGTTAAAGTTGAAAGGGTTGAAATGTGAGTAAATAGTTTAGATTTGAGTTAAAAACAACGAAAATCTATTCTTAATAATAATTAATTAACAAAACGAAATGAATAAAATCGAATATAGATTACTTTAGATATGTTTCCACCAATATTGAAATTATAGAAAAGATGTGTCGCTACCAACACAACTTCAGCGTGCGATGGCAGCGGAAGCTGAAGCCGCACGGGAGGCGAGAGCCAAAGTTATCGCGGCTGAAGGCGAAATGAAAGCTTCCAGAGCACTTAAAGAGGCTGCTGATGTAATGGCGGAAAGCCCGGCTGCTTTACAAGTACTGAAACTAGTTACAGTGCATTAGTACGCATATAAAACTCGATGTTTTTACTTTTTAGCTCCGCTATCTTCAAACTTTAAATACTATTTCAGCGGAAAAGAATTCTACTATTATATTTCCATTGCCGTTGGATATTATTAAACCATTTTTCATGCCAGAACTCAGGAATAAATAATATATGTTGTAATTTTATATATGTTTACCAATTACGTAACTTTATTTATACCAAACAATATTTAAAAATGTCAAATAATATACTTGTTTAGTTTCATAAAATTCGATTTATTTATCGACGATCTTTCAGCTATTAAGAGGTAATGCTACTCTAGAATTTTCAAAAAATCGTTTTTTTTTTTGGCTTAAATGATACTTTATGTTCTCAAGAATAAGGAACAGTTTATATGTGGGAGACATTTCTTTATGCCTTATTTAAAGGACGAGGCTAAGCGACTACCTGCGCATTACTACTATGACGTAAATCTTTAAACGCGTGTTTCTCGAAACCATATTTTTCAAACTGGGCGAAAACAGAACTCCCACACAAATTAATCATGTAGTTTTCATTATTCGCTTCGAAAATCGTTTTTCTATGGAAGTACCAATGGTTTTTACTTTCTTTTATGAAAAAAAAAATTCTCGAAATTTTTAACGGAAATACACCTTTTGACCTTCCCTGAATCGAGTCTGACTATTTTTGGAATGACGTCTGTGTGTGTGGCTGTAAGCGCTCTACAGCCTACACCGTTGAAGATAAAATTATGAAACTTTAAACTTAAGATTTGTATATGCCTGGAAGGAAAACCTCCTATTTTTGAAAAGCATATTCAAACCGGAAGTGCATGTTTACTTGAGTCACTTTTTGCATATCTTCGAAACGGCTGCACTTACATTAAATAGTTATAAATAAAGTTAAAGATATTAATGATTTGAACAAGTTTTGTTTGAAACATTTCTTCAAAAAGTGTACCAATTACGAGAAAATTGCTATTATCCTATTTATATTGCCATAGTTACATAGGTATGGAAAATTATATATAATAAATCGCATCTACTATGCATGTCAACTGTATTAAATATTCAAATATATTGACATTTAACATTTATTGTCAGTGTCACAAATAAGTTTAGTGAAAAACCGTTACAAAGGTTAGTTAATAATTTAAAATATTATATATAAATATTTTCTCTGGTTTAAAATTAATTTGAAAACTAAAAAATGCCCGGCCATAATAATTTTTAATAATATGTAATGAATAATTATATTTTCTTTATACTATATAAAATCCAACATCATTTAAAATCTAAAATACATATGTTTTCTTTGGAAATCTGATAATAAACTAACTTTACAATTTTATTGGACAGTGAATGAAAATATTTTCTTGAAATTTAAACATTTTATATTTTTATTTATATACTATCAAATATAAATATACTGACTACGTAAAAGAAAGTTTAGGGCCAACACATGGCCGATGTTTTAAAAATCATTTATAGTTTTGTTTTTATTAACAATTTAAACGAATTTTTTTACCTCAAAATTTAACATTTTGTTCAAACGTGCGTCATTTTGTAATATATATATATATATATATATATATATATATATATATATATATATATATATATTTATATATATATATATATATATATATATATATATATATATATATATATATATATATAATAATTTCCATTGGTACTTCGATGGTATATCGATTGAAGATTTTAAAACATTTGTCATTTTTGTTCTAAAAATCAATAATTGGGTGTATAACCCTTTCGCACGTCAGGCGTTGTGCACGAGGAGGTGCTGCCATTATTCGGCTGCTGTGCCGCAATTCTTTACAATACAAGTCTGAAAATATATAATATTTAATCTCCTAAATATAGACAATAAAGACCTGCAAACGATTTTCATTTAACATTTATTTTATTTGTAAAAAGGTAAAAAGCGACGTATTTTTGTGGCATTACCTTTTAAACAATATATTATTTAACAATAATTATTTATTATAATATACGTATATACTACATAGTATTCTTTTCTAAAAATTTATTTATCGCCTCTTCTTCTTCTAAAGGTACTGAACTGATTTAAATAGAATTTAGGTGTTAAAGTTAGGCTCCTGATGTATATTCATCATGTGTACTTAGATGACGTCTTAAATTAACATTGCTATTAAAAGGACTCGAGCAAATCTCACAAATGAGCAACTTCTCCCCAACATGCATACGAACATGGTTAGCCAAATTAGATTTCTCGTTAAACGACCAATCACAAACAGCACATGTATATACTTTCACTTCAGTATGCGTACGTAAATGTCGATTTAAATTCGCTATTTGACTAAACGACTTATTGCAAACGATACACGAATGCGGCTGTTCTCCAGTGTGCGTTCGTTCGTGGTAAGTCAAATGTATCTGTTGGCTGAACGACTTCTCGCAATTCTTACACGAAAACAATTTCCCACCATTATGCGACAACAAATGAGTCATTAAAAACTGTTTTTTAATAAACCCTTTATTACATACTGAACACGAAAAAAGTCTGACACCAGTATGTTTTATTGCGTGGCGAAGCATGTTCGTTTTACGTTTGAATTTAGTGTCACAATGTGAACATGAGTATGGTTGTTCGTTTGTGTGACTTAACATATGTTGGTGCATGTGTACTTTTTGTGTGAATGCTTTCGGACAAATTAGGCATTTGTAGGGTTTTATGCCGGAGTGAGTACGCTCGTGTTTCGTCAATCCGGATTTATTTTTGTATTTGTTGCCACACATTGAGCATGCGTATGGTTTATCTAAAGTGTGTATTATTTGATGTTTATGCAAATTCGCTTCTTTGTAGAATGACGCGGCACAATTTATACATGAATACGCTTTTGGTGAACTTAAAGGGTTTTCATTTTTGATTGTTTTCATCTGACGAGTCAAACGTCTATTATCGAGTCTCGGAGTTTTCTGTTTTTCTTCTATAGTTTCATCTTTAGTAGTATCAGGACTTTTTTTGATTTTATTTATTGTTATAATTTCATTTAAATTCTTCGACAGTTCATCCAAGTTATTTTTAGAAATATTGCAATTTGTTTTAGTAGATTTTAATTTTCTTTTACGTAATTTACTATTTTCTTCAGGTATTTTAGACATCGAAGCAGTATTAGTTGAATTATCATTTATTATTATTAAATTTTCATCAGTATGTTTATTCATTGCGCTTTTAGTACCACTTAATTTACTCGACTTTTGTTTCTTATTAATTTCGTCATGGCATTTCATTTGTTTAATTCTTTTTTCGAAAATAGCTTTTGACGTAAATATTTGAGTAGCATTTAAAGTTTTTGAAGCCACTTTCGGTTTCGTTGAAACACCGTTTATGTTCTTGTTAAGAGCTTTAGAAGTTGAACAACGTTTTTGTTTAGTTTTATTTGTTAACTTGGGTGTTTTAATAGTTTGAATAGCACCGCATTTTTGTTTTGGGTTTGAATCGATTGGATCAATAATTGCTATCGGTTTTGGAAATATAGTAATTGCATTCGTTTTGATTTTATTAGTTTCAGTCGCATACAAATCTTGTTCTAGTTCTATTAGTAATTCGGCAATTGTCAATGGATATTTTAGTGATTTGATCGATGGGCTTCGCACAATTTGAGTTTCGTTCGGTGTAGTTTTTCCGATTAAATTGTTTACGACGGACTTGATGTAATCTTTGCGTAATGTTGCTCTTTCTTTCGACGTTTGTACACTTTCAATTTGTGTGTCAATTATTATTTTTGAGATTTTATCTAGATTCGTCTGGATTTGTCTATTTGAATTTCGACATTTTAAAATGTATTTGTATGATTGGTTTAACTCACAAAAACAGTCGTGGCAAATCTGTTTTGGCAACATATCAGTAAACTGTAAATATGTACATGCTTAAAGTATGAATATATTTAATAATTGCACTTCTAGTAATACGCACCTCAATGTTTGTGACTGTTTTGTATACATCAGCCAGAATCAATTGTGTTTTTGAATAGAAATCTTCCAAGAACTTCATATCTTGAGCACTTAATAGACATACTCTGCATACAGAATTCAAATCTATTTGTTCTGAATCCAACATTTTTATTATTACCAAATCTAGTTGAAATCTATCAACTTACTGATACTTACTAACCTTAAAGACACGGTTGTTTTCGTGTAAAAATTCCAGGAAATCATTCTGCCAACTTGCGTACGTACTTCGGTATAAAACCCTATACAGTATACATGCACAGTCAAATCACACTGATGAGCAACCACATTCATTTTCACTGATTTTCACATTGTGACAAGATTCAAACGTAAAATAAACTTTATTCGCCACCCACAAAAATATACATGTATATTCATGTTCAGAATATAAGCGAGAGTTTTGTATGATTGGTTGAAGCAAAATAGCGGTAATTGTGTTTGTGTAAGAATTGCCGGAAATTGTTTCGCCAAAAGTTACATTTCACCTACCACGAACGAACGCAGTGGAACGCAATCTGGAGAACCATGTGCGATAAGTCGTTTACTCAAAAAGCGAATTTAAATCGACTTTCGCATCCTGGAAGTCAAACCGTAAGTTATAAAACGTTTGAGTCATGTAAACATACTATGTTATTGATGTTTAAAAGTATAATGGCCTTGGTTAAAAACTACGTTTACTGTAGGCAACATACAACTGTTGGTATGATCCCAAAAAATATGATTTATCAAATATACGTTATTGATTACCAAAGAGTATAATCGCATACATTCTACATTGTTATTCGTTGTTAATTTGATCATTCGCTCTTATAGATTTTTCGTTCATACTTATTTGCACGTACTTTAAATATTAATTCCCTTTTGTGATCGCAAATAATTAAAGAAAGTCTATTTAAGTGGATTAAATTAAAAATATTGTAATAACATTTTGTTCAAACTTTATTATTTTTATTAAATTACACAAAATAACATTATTTTAATATTTAATTCTATACAAAAATTATATTTAATATATTATATAATAAAGACGTAGTTCCATGTGGGTTCCGGAGGGAGCTAGCCCCCCTTCTTAATTTCTACTAATACAGTTTATCAATTTAATGAAAATAATTAAATTGTACCCCCTAATTACGCCAATGATGATTGATATACTTAAGATATAATGAAATATTACTTGTACTGAAAACTAATAAAATAAAAATAATCAAAATACGTAATCGATAATCTTACGTGTAGTGATCGTTAATCTAAGTACATAATATGATTAATTAGTGACTTAGGAGTTTCTGAAAACTTTGGTAAATTATTAAACACAAGAAAAAAACTATTGTTTAAACATATTTTATAAACAGGGTAAATATTTGCACGTTTCGGCCATAAATATGTTTGAATTCCAACATATTGTGTACTGTTTACGAAATAATGTTATAAAAATAACTAAAATTAAATCGTAAACGTTATAATTTTAAATTTTCGACAAATGTATGCCATTTATATTTATAAAAAAAAAAGATCATACTATAGTGACCGGAAAGGTTGCCCAGGCAGCCATTATGAAAAATTGTCGACAACAATTTCGTTTAAATCAAATAGAGAAGATCAGAAGATTTTTTTTTAAGTCCGGTCGGTTGAGTCCATTTTTACATTCCTGTAAAAACGTTTTACAAAGTTAATTATTATTGGATTATTGTCGGTGACCCCACTTCGTTTTACACGTATCCCAAATATGGCGATAGAGAATGTTTTTTTAGTCAGATTATTAATTCGTGAATTTGAAACATTTGAAAAATTAGAATCTTCAAATATACTGACGTCATTCTAGTCCACCATATTTGATTATATTATAAATAAGTAAAACTAATTATAAAAATAATCGCCCGTAACCACCAATCACTCCCAAAACAATTCATACGATTAGTGCACTCAAGTGTCCCAAAAATTGTTTGCTATTTTATTTATTTGTGTTATAATCGACATAAACTCGTACAACTTCACCTGAATATTTACGCTGTGACGGCATGAAATAAAAGTCTGCCGGTTGCATGTGTGCCCCGTCGGGGGTGGCGCCCCGGTGTCTCTCGTAAGCAGTTCTAGGGAGAGACAAGGTGCTCCTTTCGTGCATAGCTCCTGGCGGATAAGGACCTGCGTTTCTAGGGCGTTGTAAAGATCGAGTGTCAGGCACCATGTATTGCGGTCCACCACCGCTCGGTCGTGGAGCGGAATATCCTGGTGGCGGGACACTTGGAGGCCGACTTGTAGGACGTTGTATTTTATTCTTATTCGGAAGTGTTTCACTGCGGTTGTAACCGTTCTTGATTTTTTCTTCGGCTTCAAAAGCTTCGAAAGCGTAATTTGTGTTAGCTGCTGAGTAGTCTTTCCAGGCGGAATTTGGAATTAGGTGATCCTAGAAACGAATATTAATTGTTAATTAGGGTTCGACAATAGTTTTAATTATTACTCGAACCAGTGTGACGCATCGCAAGCTGTGATCAAAGCGCAATTTCTGCGCCAATTTATAATAAACAAAATATATAATAATTTTGATTCAATGGGAAGTTTGATTGCAAAAATTCAGTAAAAAAAAATAGTTACGTTTTAATTACCGAAACGTGCGTGCTAATTTAGCGGCAGGCAGGGCAGAGTTGGGTTGATTGAATGGTCATTCATTGGTCAGTGATCCAGATCAGATCACATCACAGTGAGGTTACCTTGTGACTGGGCGAGTGCCGGTGCGCTGCCGTTCTGTAGATGGTGCAGCTGGCTTGGACAATGGCCACCAGTACTAGCGCTGCTATACAACCCAGGACAATGTATAATTTTGTTTGGGATAACTTGAAGAAACCGTTGTCACCTGTGTCGGTCTCTGACGCGTCTGGTATTACATTGGATGTAACTAGAACCAAATTAAATGTGTGATTTTTTTTGCATTTTCCACGAAATTAATTATTAGGCAATGAAATAAAGTGATCTAGGTGTACACCACTGTACACAATATATATATATATATATATATATATATATATATATATATATATATATATATATATATATATATAATATATATATATATATATATATAATATATATATATATATATATATATATATATATATATATATATATATATATATATATATATATATATATATATATATATATATATATATATATATATATATATATATATATATATTATATATATATATATATATATATATATATATATATATATATATATATATATATATATATATATATATATATATATATATATATATATATATATATATATATATATATATATATATATATATATATATATATATATATATATATATATATATATATATATATATATATATATATATATATATATATATATATATATATATATATATATATATATATATATATATATATATATATATATATATATATATATGCTATTTGCATATTGCGATTCAAGCTATTCCGAGCTTCCTATAGACCTTCACAATTATCTCAAAAGCGGCTTAACTTAATAAAACATAATTTGAAAAATAATACGCGTATTCATCTTTGCTCTAATTTCAAATTCAAATAAATATTACTGAAAACTGAGTTCAGATAAAAAGTTACCAGTTTTAGGGATTGACAACTAATACTTTGTTAATATATATAAAAAAAAAAAACTGCCGAATTGCCCGTAAATTGTGGAAATTGCAGTCTTTAAAGTACAAAATAGCGATTTTCTAATGCAATTTTAATACTTACAACTATCTTTTTCAACCACATAATAAGTCGGATCAACTTTGAGCGCGCCGACTTGTCCTTGAAGGACTGTCTCAGTAACTATTTTCTCGACTTGTTTAAAGTGTTCTTCATTATCGTCATCTAAAGATCGTCCCTTTTCTACAGTCGCCTTGTCGTACTGGAGATTCATATGAGCGATCACATTTTCTTGATCACTGGTTAGAAACACAAAATTAAAAAAATGTTTTCACCGACTTTCATAACAAGCTACTTATTTGGTATTAAATATTTAGATGTTTTAAATAACTTACGCATCAATACTCTCGACTTGAATGTGCTTGTAGCCGGGCGCTTTATTGAAGACGTCTTTGAAGCTTTTTTCGATCAAATCCGAAAGAGCTTTAAATTCGGGCGTATTTTGGCGCGGTATTTTGTAATTTTCACCTAATCGCACGATTTTTACTTCGACATTGTAACCAACGGCTGGGGGTTCGGGCGTTGTGATTTCTTCATCGTAATCTACAAAATTACATAGTTTATTTTAAAGTTAAAAACAATTTCGTATGTATGTATGTATGTGTGCATGTTTGTGTGTATATTTGGGTGTATTTTATACCATCTCCACAAGATTTGATGCAAACTCGATCGGGTGAAATTATCGGTGTAGTATTATGTTTGCGAATCTTTTTATTAACACTGTTAAATGAACCGCCATGAACTAAGTACATCATAAACAGGCATTGGGTGTTTGTAAATGATATGTCCTGTAAGGAATATTTAGTTTAATTTCATAATTAGACTGAAATAATAATTATTTCCTATTAAATAATAATATAAATTTAATAATTAATATATTATATATTGTAATTAAATAATAAACCAAAAGTTTTAGCAAGTAAATTCAATTACTCCACTTGGTAATATATTTACGCAACCAATTTCAAGCTAAGAACTGGCAGATCTGCTTTTCGCAACTATTATAAATTTATAAAAAATCAAGAACCTTTTCATCTTGTGTTGCTCGTTTTCTTGTAAAAGACAATGACGTCACGCCATTTTCAATACGTCCACTGGTATTATAGATATCTTGGGAGCCATCCAGTAATGGTTGATTGTAATCCTGGATCCAAACATCCATTAAAAAGTGTCGACCGGTTTTCTTGTCCACCCAACCCAAAACTGCATCAGTTTGTACCTAACACATTTCACACAATATACTTGATTCACTTATATATGTATGTATTATATATTTAAGCAGCAATAAACATACCATTTTTTCATTGTTTGAAAAACCAATACCAGTCCAGCTATCTGTGTTGCTGGTCGTGATGGTAAATCGGATTTCGTCTTTGCGTGGCAAAAATTGCCATTGTACTGAATATTCGCAAGTTTTATTTTGCGGCGAGCACGATCTAGGTGTCCGCCACTCACCATTGCATACACTTGACACTGTACCCCCATCTTGCAGACCTGATACTGTTTTCTTGTCCTCTTCTACAATAAATTAACAATTTTATAAACTGTATATCAAAAAGGTTAAGGTTCCATTAGAAAATGAATAACAATTTAGCATTTATGCCGTAAATTACCAAAGAAATTCAATGATGTTTTCCCGCGATGCGCCCCATGTCCATGATACTTCAATTCGTCCGGCCGGTAAAAATCTTTAACTTTCGCATTCTCTTTTTCCAAACCGCTCTTGGGCGTATGCACATATTTGCCCTGCTCTTGTCCTTGGGACCAGATCACATGCATGAGACCCTCCACAATGGAGTGATCCGACATTTCAGTGGCGTGTAGTTTTCTGCGGAACATAATGGTGGTGAGTCCCGCTTGTTCGAAGCCTGCTGCGGCCGTGAGGTCGTTCTTGCCGCCCCAGAATGAGTCCATGCGCGGGGTTGATCGGTCTCTCGTGTAGTAGTCTGCGATGCGGCTTGCGGTACCACGGGCGCTTCCGATTACGAGGTCGGTGCAATCCATCGCGTGAAAATCGTGCCGAGGGGTATATGCATTTAGATTTGACGGTTCTAGTTTAAGAAATTAATTATTTTTGTGTTAGATTTTAAATTAATTCAAAATAGTCAACCCAGCTATTCCATATTCCACTAAATGCCATACATATAACTACATTTTTACAGACTTTTATAAATATTATAGTGCTATTCTGTGTCATAAACCTATAACAAATTTATAACATGCTTACGTAATTTTTTTTAATGTTAATACGGCTTGTAGAATTATACAGAATAGTACCATGAATTATATATGAGGTATACAACAAATTTGAAATAGAAGAGAAATATTTGAACCAAACATAATTTTAAAATGTTTTAGCAAGATTAGGATTCATTTCTCTGGTCATTAGCCATACCTGTAGTTGGTTTTGTTGATGCCGCTTGAAGATTTGAGGATTTTTTAGAATTAGGTTCAGGCTCTGAGTTAGGCTCAGGTTCTGAACTAGGTTCAGGTTCTGATTTAGGTGCAGGTTCTGAATTAGGTTCGGATGTAGGTTCTGGCTCTGAATTGGGTTCGGGCTCTGAATTTGGTTCGGGTTCAGGTTTAGATGTAGGTTCAGGAGCTGGTTCAGGTTTTGAGGCAGATTCTGGTTCTGATACGGGTTCGGAAACAGGTTCTGGTGTAGATGGTTCCGGTTCCGAAGTAGGATCTGCTACTACAAAGAAAATAAATAGTACCAACCACCATTATCAACTAATAGTGGTGGATTTTTAATTTATTGGTCATTCGAAAACGACTTAATAATATGAAAACTTTCAAAATTAATTATTGTTACAGTGTAAACAAACTTAGGGCTTGCGAACTATATATATTTTATTTTATATGATTTTTGAATAGGTCTATATTTATATATATATATATATATATATATATATATATCTATATATATATATATATATATATATATATATATATATATATATATATATACATAAGGTGAGCCATCTGTTGGTTTCTTTTTGAAGTGTGTGTTATTTCGACAGTTTGCAACACTGACGCGTTTGACATTGATAGATATGTAGTACCTAGCCGTAAGGAGGTTTGACACGATATATCTATCAATGGCAAGCGCGTTAGTGTTGCAAACTGTCGAAATAACACACACTTCAAAAATAAACCAACAGATGGCCCCACCTATAATAATTAAGGGGAAATTTGAAAATGTTATACGCAAAAAATTACTCTCCATAAGCAAATCCATCACTAATAATGTTTAAATAATATAATAAAAATAGATTGAATAATATCTACAGTGTTTTAAATTGTGAACCACAAAAAAAAATTGTACCGTGCAAAACAAGTGCGCCATTATTTTTTACACTACTTAAAATAAAATATACAATAGAAATAAGGCGATTTTAAATTCATCTATTAACCAGGATAAATGAAAAGTTAATTACAAGTGAGATATGGCATTTTAACGTAAATATAAATAATATTTGTATAATGCAATGAAAACTAACCACTACGTGCATCTAAACCCGGTAATAATTTATTTTCTGAATAAAATACAGTTACATAGTATAGTAACCGCAAATAACCAAGAAAAACAAAATGTTTTATTTAAACAATAAATTCATGGTACATACCTTTTGTAGCTTGTCGTTTCTTACGGCCTGCAATAAATAATATTAGTATATACTTAATGTTCGACTAAATGAGTGTAGGCCACTCCAGTTATCTAAATTACCTTGTTTAGAGGAAACTTTATATGAAACACTAGTTTCAATAGCGTCTGTTCTAAAACTAGCAACAGGAATTGCCGATCGCCGAGCATACAACGATTTTCTAGTCACCGTTGAAAACGTCGTGGGTTCGGGTTCCGCATTAGGTTCCGAGGTAGGTTCTGGCTCTGAACTAGGTTCTGAATTTGGTTCTGAACTAGGTTCTGAATTAGGTTCAGCTGCCGGTATTTTCCCACTAGGTTCTGGTTCCGAGTTAGGTTCAGGTTCTGAACTGGGCTCTGGTTCAGCTTTAGTGTCATTGTGATTTGATTTCGGGTTTTCGATCAGTGGGAAATTTTTACAACTGCTGGTTAGATTTTGAGGTCTCCAGCCTAAACCGACGTAACTGGTACCATTTACCACCATGACCACTTCGATTTCTTTGTGTTCTTTTAATATTCGCCAATACAAACGGAATGTGTCGCTTAGTTTACGGAAACTGTATAAGCCGAAATCGATTGTGGTTGATTTCAATGTTGAACCTAGAAAAATGGTTGTTCTTTTAGAGGAAGTATATTTATATTAACGCAGTTGTTTTCATTTATCGGTTATTTTGCTCAAATACATAAACGAAATCAATTATTTAATAATTTGAGCTTACGCTTATTGCATCCAGGACCAAACCAGCCCATCTGACAATAACATTGTGAACTAGGAGCTGTGGTCGCTTTAACATCGACACATTGACCATGAGCACCACAATCACTGTCTTCCCAGCACTCGTCCCGGTACTGGCAATACGACCCGTAATAAAGACGGTCACATTTACACCTGCCTAATAAATAGCGGCCATGACCGGTGCATGATTCCCGGTAATCTTTACCTAAACGGAAACAAAACATCAATCTCTATATTCAGAATTAATACCGAATTAGGAATGCTAGATATGGCATGTTGATGAATCACATAATTGGTGGTAACGTACGTGTTTTAATTGTGATGTCCGCACATGACCAAAAACGATAGTTTGCACCCCACTCGCTCGCCTGGCGCAGCAGTCGTAAGGTGCAGTTTGGACATACGTATTGTGGAGGTAATTGAACCTCGAAGGACTGGGCACTGGCGTCAAACAAAGAATTCATTGATTTATTGAATATTTATCAAGTTCTTAGTATTCTATTCGTGATTCCTTAAGTCTATTGTTATTTATACCACTGTTAGAGTACAAAAGGGATGTGTACACATTGTTATAAACACATTTACTGTTCCAATCAAATTATTATTTATAATTCTATAAAAACTAATTGTATTTCGAAGTAATACCATAAAATACTGTATTTATGTATGTATGTACAAACGAAATAATAACTACTTACGTAGTATCACTAGCAACGAACTCCGATCCGCCAATTGTTGGTGTTAAATCAAGAACAGGTCGTTCTAATTCGTCTAAAAGATGTAATTTGAACCCACCCTAATAAACAAACAATTTTCAAATAATTAAAAACGAACGAACAGGCTAAGATTGAAAAGTTTTAAAAGATAAATACTTACTCTGTGAGGGTAAGCCAGGTGCCATGTTACATTGAACTTCGTACCGGATAATAACGACGTTTGAATTGAACCTTAAAATAAACAATAATTATTTAATTTTATATCAAATTTTGCGCCGTATTACTTTCTTTTATGAAGTAATAAGTAAGTATTGTAATCACGAAAAAAAAATTCTCGGAATTTTAACGGAAATACATCTTTTGACTTCTCTGATTCGAGTCTGACTATTTTTGGAATGACGTCTGTGTGCGTGTGTGTGTGTCTGTCTGTGGGTCTGTGTGCGCTTTACAGCCTACACCGTTGAAGATAAAATTATGAAACTTTAAACTTAAGATTTGTATATGCCTGGGAGGAAAACCTGCTATATTTGAAAAGCGTATTCAAACCGGAAGTGCATGTTTACTTAAGACTTTTTTTGCAATTTCTGCAATATCTCCGAAACGGCTATACTTGCAGTAAAAGTAGTTAGAATAAAATTGAAAGATATTAGTATTCTGCACAACTTTTGTTTGAAACATTTCTTCAAAAAGTACCAGTTACAAGATCTTATCTTATTGATATTGCCATAGTTACGTAGGTATGGGAAATTATATATAATAAATCGCATCTACTATGCATGTCAATTGTTTTTAAATATTCAAATATTTTGACATTTAACATTTATTGTCAGTGTCACAAATAAGTTTAGTGAAAAAACGTTACAAAGGTTAGTAAATAATTTAAAATATTATATGAAAATATTTTATAAGGTTTAAAGTTCATTTGAAAACTAAAAAATGTCCAGCCACAATAATTTTTGGTAATAATGTGTAATGAA
Organism: Nebria ingens riversi; assembly: GCA_018344505.1. Taxonomy (NCBI): domain Eukaryota; kingdom Metazoa; phylum Arthropoda; class Insecta; order Coleoptera; family Carabidae; genus Nebria; species Nebria ingens. The sequence continues at coordinate 979,910 of JADQWA010000061.1, read as the reverse complement.
TAATTATATTTTCTTTATATTAAAATACATATGTTTTTTTAGAAATCTGGCAATACTCAAACTTTACAATTTTACTGGACCTAATAAATGAAAATATTTTCTTTTAATTGCAAACATTTTATATTTGAATTTATATACTATCAAATTAAAATATACTGACTACGTAAAAGAAAGCTTAGGGCCAACACATGGCCGATGTTTTTAACTGTTTTCGTAGTTGTGTTTAGTTAATCAAATTTCAATTGAGTAATTTTTTATATATCTACACTACACTAGTGAATCATTAAAGAATTTCGTTAAATACGACCCTGATAATAATGGGATACGGTCACTGAATTACATAAAAAAATAACTAATATAAATAATATCAAATGCATTAATACATAAAAAGTGGGGTGAATAAAAACTATATATATACAGTAACAATTCTTGCAAATAGACTTCTGAGTTTTACACCCATTATTTCTTATTCAAACTTATTATTATAATTTACAATAGAACAATAGTTGAAATTGTTTCTATAAAAATGTAGTTCTATAATTTATATATTTCAACAATTTCTACTACATATATATATATATATATATATATATATATATATATATATATATATATATATATATATATATATATATATAATTTAAAAAAAAAATCTCAAACGCTTTCTTATATTTATACAAGTGGTGTAAACGTACCTTTAGGCATACCACATGGTGCTTTAGTTCTAGAGTTGTCTAGAAAATCGAGATCATATTTTCTCGCGGGCGGAAATGTTAGGGCGACATGAGCGCTGCAAGTGGCAGCAAAAATCACTAAAATCCCTAAACACCATTTGATCACCGGAAACAACATCCTCACCCTCGTCGGTTACAAATACGAACGCATTTGAGCTGAAAATATAATAAATTTACCTATAGGTAACACGAATTCTGTATTTAAACTTTCTTATAAATAAATATTTAAAAGAAAGTATGTAATCAGAAATTTAAAAAAAAACTTAATATCGGAACTGTTTACTAAAAAATATTAAATCTGTAATTTGTATTAGATTTTTTTATTAGTAGTGTACTTATAGATATGTAGATAAGATGTGTTTTCTCATTGGATATTTATAACATATGTAGGTATATAATAAAATCGTTGGGAAATAAAATTTAGAAAGTAAAATTCACAATGAATTTATTGTTACAAATTTAATAATATATTCAAAACTAGCGACGACAATTCATATATTTTCAGTTTAATTTGTGATTTCTCACTTTCACAACCGGAAAACGGACGTAAACTGTTGTCGTCACACTAAACTGAACATCGCAACCAAAATGATCCAACTGTCTGTTTGTGGTTCTAACTTTTAAGACAATTACTTTCAAATATACTAGTAAATTTTAATGTAAATGAATTGTTGACGACAGAAAATAATCACGCTTTCTTCAATCCTAAGCATCATTCCGCATATCGACAATTGCTATTATCGACACGTAATCGCGATGTAACTGAGAGTTTGTTTCCGGAATCCAGAATGACTTCAGACTTATACGATTTATAGCTATGGTAGACGAAGTATGATTGTTTTTTAATTATAAATAAAATTAATTTGTAAACGTGCAAGTGGTAATGCATCCAGCTTGTCATAGTTACTTAGAAAGTGAAATTCACCAACAATAGTACGCTGTAGGTACGTTAGGTAAGATGCTTATAGACGTTGTGTGTGTGAAATTGCCTATATTTAAACCGGTCGTTGTGAAAAAATGAGTAGAAAAAAAGGTGCGTTTACAACATACCACGGAATAAATTGTTTAACGGTCGAATCACATCGCTGTGGGAAAAGTGTTTCCACAACTAGATTTATTTTACGAATATGTAAACATTCTTAACTAATATATGTATATATATATATATATACATATATAGAATGGGCCAGCTGTAGGTTTCTTTTAGAAGTGCGTGCTATTTCGACAGTTTGCAACACGGACGCGCTTGACATTGATAGATATGTAGTATCAAATCTTACAGCGGAGGTTTGGCACTACATATCTATCAATGCCAAGCGCGCCAGTGTTGCAAACTGTCGAAATAACACGTACTTCTAAAAGAAACCAATAGGTGGGCCACTCTATAGTTTGGCGATATTTATGCTCGTCGCTTTTTTTTTGGGACTAAAATTAAGGGCCTAGTGGATTTAAAATGAGATTGGTTCGAATTCTGTACTCATTAGTATTAGTGTAGTTTTGCAGTCACCAAAAATGATATGAATATTTCAAAAGTAATTAACAATGTATGTAATTTTTATTAAATATATAACCTATTTCACACAGTTAAGGTAATACTTACAGTAATGTCACAATATCTAAAAATTCTAACATGATAAATGTATAGCTAAAGAGTTGATTCGCGTAAAATGTTCACAACAATTTTATTATTTAAAACACGCTTTGTTTTTATAAAATAATATCATTTTAAATGCCCGATTAACTAATTTATAAATTAGGAATTCCAAAAAACACAAGGTGTGTTGAAAACATTTTAAATAATAATACAACAACGTATAAGAAAATGAACCTTGAACACTTGGGATCTCCGATATCACCATGTATTTTTGTCCGATTCTTTTGTATTTTTTTTGTTATTTTCTTATTGAATGAATCATATTTTATGTTTTTCTGCTACATGCATTTCTTATACAACAATAAGAATATTTAGTTGTATAATCGTAGTAGACTATGAGAACTACAACCACCGCCACAATTTAAACTTTTCCGAAAGTGAATTTAATTGATTTTTAATTACAAAACATAACAATCAGATCGCAATATACGCTTGTGATTCATCGACTAAAGAACAATGTTGTTGAGTGTCTTAAGTAACGTATATTGTTGTATGTAGCTGTTGTTTGTAATGATACACATCACGACGACTATACACTGGTCGCATGTTGTTCAATTTTAATTGGATTTGATAATTGAGTCAACAATTAGTTAATTGCGCATAAGTAACGGTGCTCTAAAGTACTGTAATGCGCATACCTATACGAAAAGTATTATTATTTTATTTAGAATACAATACTGGTAACGCATTTTAAAATATATCAAAACTTTATAATCCTAAATGTTTTGAAATTAAATATATATAGTCTATTCCTGATCACATAGGTATTACGTCATAACATGTGTGTACGAATCAATACGCCCCTTTGCCAAATTAAATCAAAAATTCATATAAAATTACCTTTTTTTACCAAAATTTTTTTTTTTTACATATATATATATATATATATATATATATATATAATATTTATATATATATATATATATATATATATATATATATATAATATTTATATATATATATATATATATATATATATATATATATATATATATATAGGCCATCTGTTGGTTTCTTTTTGAAGTATGTTATTTCGACAGTTTGCAACACTGATGCTCTTGACATTGATAAATATGTAGTACCTAGCTGTAAGGAGGTTTGAAACTATATATCTATCAATGGCAAGCGCGTCAGTGTTGCAGACTGTCGAAATAACACGCACTTCAAAAAGAAACCAACAGATGGACAACCTATATAACAATTAAGGGGAAATTTGAAAACGTTCTACGCAAAAATACCTCCACTGTACTCTCTGCGATAAAGCAATTATTGAATGGTGTAGTTTTAATAGCAATTCAAAAAGAAACTAACAGATGGTTCTTCCAATATATTAGAGAGTCAGGCGCATCTAAATCCGCCTCCCCTTCCCCCAATATAGGTTTTAAATAAAGAATAAACCATGTTTATTTATTTGAAAGATATTTTATTACCTACATGATAGTAAACAATATGTATGACAAAAAAAAATATTTAAATTTTAGCAAGAACGTATAAGAAGCAACATGAGATGATGTTTAGATTTTAGCTTGTAAATAGCGGGAATTTTTTACCCAAATCGCCTTAATAGTAAATATGAGTGATGCGAGCAGAGAAAGTGGTGTGTGTATGCGAACACACAAGTATGTATGTAGGGTATCGAACGAGTGGTACGACCAGATGGTTGTTCTGGTGAAGGACGACCAGCAACAGATCTGAGAATGGATTTTTATTTAATTGTTTCTCGCATACCAAATACCTCACTCACCGCATATCTATTCCGAATATAACTATTTGCTAAATCACGAAAACGCGCGTACATATATGTGACTTGCATGAAGTGATAATTATTACGTAATAATATATACGAATTTTAATTACAAGGAGTGGAAATTCGAAATCTTTTCCACAACTGTTAATATTTATTTATACATATATTAAATACTTAACCATACGCTAATTATAGGTAAGAACATATAGTAAAAATAAATATATTTACTTATATATATATATATATGGTCACAGTAACTTAACGGAGTGTTAGTCAGCTGATTTATGAGTATTAAAATATATTAAATACACTTGTATCATATATGTTCATTAAAATGACTTTCAAATGCTAATGTATTTGCTTACAGAGCTTACAGGTAGCTACGCTACTTTCAAAATTAACTGATTATCAGTTAGGTGCATCTTTTATTGTTTATAACCGTACTAATACTTCCAAAAGTTAAATATATCATAAATAAAAATACAAATTGTTTATTTATATTATATATATATACACACATATTTAATTTCCACTATTCAGTACAGAATGTGTATTTTAAATGAGATTTAGTACAAATTGACTCTAAAGTATCTATAGGCATGTAATATCTATTTGAGCAAATCGTCTTTATAACCATGACGGCGACCTCGTTCTACTTGTATAAGAATTTCATTAAATTTAATTTGAAATTTTCTCTTTCGCGGGCATTTTTATTACTGTAAGATAAGTTAGTGACCCTAGCGAAAAAAAAACCCTGCTTTTATTACTAAAGAAGTAAAAATATATACACACACACACACATATATATATATATATATATATATATATATATATATATATATATATATACACACACACACACACACATATATATATATATATATATATATAAATATATATATATATATATATATATATATATAAAATATATATATATATATATATATATATATATAAAATATATAAGAGAAATTAAAACGTTAACTAACGCATTCTGATCGCTTGTTAAAACCAACGATCTTATAGCGTTTTATAAATAACAACATTCCTAATACGTTTGCATTCTATAACATTAACCGGATCAGTAAATATGAATGCGCAATCTAATACGCAATATTTTTATAGCCACCATCATTCTCACATAACATTACTAAATCATAATCTGATGATTAAAGAATTATATATATATATAAAATCTTATACGTAATAAGCAGTTTATCAAATAAAAACAAAGACATAGATCTCTCTTCTAGTTCCAGAACATTATGCACACCTAACGTATATTGTAATAGTGAAGTCAACAAACTTTATTGCGAAAAACTCTCATCTATGTCCACTGGCTGGTAATCAAAGCCGAAAAGTACTACAACACATGAACCAATATATCAACTACACTGTATACGCTCACAAAAATCACATCCGAAAACGATAAGAAGCCCGTGTTTCGCACAAAGAAACTGAGAGTAAAGTTATCTGTTTGATACACGTTGCAGAGCGTAAGGAATTCTCGAATGAACTGAGTTGGTAAAGGTAAACGCAGGTTAACTAAGCGAAACCGAGAAACCGCACCGAGAGAAGGGAAATTATTACTGTTCCAATCTTCAAGAAGTGTTGTGTGTTGCGGTTACGAAGGAGATTTTTACCGCACCTGTGAATTAGAAACGTGTAGGTATAGTTATGTTAAATTTGCAAGGTGTATGCCCCACCCGAGGTTCTAAGTGCATGTATGTATGTATATTTGCGTTAGCAATTTAAATTTTCTGTTATTTTTACTGTTTTGGTAATATTTGAAAGAGAATATTTCATCTACCCCTACCAAACCAATCAGTGTGTTGTATTTGACTGAGTAATGTGACCAATGGGCGTCTTGAAATACCAACTTAAGTTTAAAAAATAACTGACTCCAGGTAACACAGGGTTAAATTTAAAAATAGTCTAATTTGTTTATTATATTACATTCGGTATATTTATAATAAAAGTTCTTAATTATTTATTTGTTTAAATTTGTTGTAAGTTACTACAAACAGTTACTAAATTAATGGAGTTCGTATTTTGTTACTTTGTACTGAAATAGATTTAAAATTATTTATTACTTAGCAAGTTCGACTTAATATGTATATGAAAATACTTAGTTTTTGGTACTTTTAGTAGGCTGTAGCGACTATACATAGAGTTTCATACACTAGACACACCCGAGCTTTTCTGCATAAGTAGAGAAACTACGATTAATTCTTTAATAAATTCATAAATATTGCAAGAATTTACAAATTATTTATATAGCCATTTAGAATCTAGGTTACCTGTTTTCATTACAGGCTCAAAATAATAATAATAAATTTATTTCAAATACGTATTAATCTCATATTCAAATAAAATATACTTATAGAATATTTTTAATTGTTTTATATATATATATATATATATATATATATATATATATATATATATATATATATATATATATATATATATATATATATACATAACATAATTGTATTTAAATAACCAATTACATGATAAATGTACGATATATACACGTTATATACCATATATACACATTATAGGAACTACAATAATAGGGATGGTGCGCGTAGTAAATTTATATAAATATTAAAAATAAATTTTCAGTGCAAATTTACACTCAGGAGTTCTGAGTGCGTTTTACATAAGATTAACACGGTGCACCGAAAGTAACCCGAACAAGCAGCCGTCTACGTGGACGGCTATCAAATCATAACACATAAAATTCATACATTTTCGCATTATGGGTTGATTTTCCCTATGTATCCCTACGCGCATGTATCTGTCAATTTGCCATTTTGATTTGTTTAAACATCACATTTAAATTTAATTTAATGTTAAAAGGGTTTAAACGACGCTTTTAAGATGCGGAAAAGGGGGTATATGCGAAAATATATGGAGAATTTAAGTTTTGAAGCTTAAAATGCCCGTAAAGTATCTTAAAATTTATTAATTCAGTTAATTATGTTCGCTTAGGTGGTACTATATGGGATATATTTTAGTACACATTTAAATTTAATTTAGAGTTAAAAAGGTTCAAAAGGTGCTTTTGAAGTGCGGAAAGGAGGGGAATGTGTGGAATAATATGGTGTTTTTGAGTATGGAGCCTCAAAATGCTTCTAATTTATGTTAAAATTGATTAATTCAGTGATTTGGATCGCTTAAGGAACTCTAGTGTATAACATATTGGATGGACGTCATCTGTATTCATATTTAAATTATATGCTAAGTGAATAGAGGTTTAAAAGTGTTTTCGAGATGCGGAAAAGGTGAAATACTATAGGGTATTTGAGGATTGATACTTATAATATGTATAAAAGACGAAATAAATAAAATTGTGTACATCTAAAGTAGGAAATTAAAAAAAAAAGTGGGAACTATATATATTTAATTTTATTATCGTAATAGTTGACATAACACGTTAAAACCCAAGAGTTGACACACTTGTAGATAGATTTTGTAAGACGACCATCAAATATTCTTCGAACGTATTTATTGACATAGAATGTACTTGTTAACACATATACGAACATGAAATACTAAACTGACGCTTTCGCTATTTCCATTGATTAATAAACTTTAAGATTTAACAAATTTACGTGTTTCGTGCTTTGCAATTTTAATAAAATAATATTTTCAGATATACCAAACAAACGCATAAATTCACAGCTACAACCAATGATAAGCTACGGTCGATCTGCTAATCCGTCGTCTTTTGGTAGTACAAAAAAAACTCATGTGTATACGCTCGAAAAACGAATAGCTCAGTGTGTGATGTAGCAGAGACGTAACATGCTCACGTTACGCTCCTGCAACACTTTAAAGACGGTAAAATATACTATATTACATAAAAGGTGGCTTTGCATGTGGTTTAGGCAATATACCTTTTAGGCATGTAAAGAAAATAACTGTACACACGCAACTGGTCACTTTTTATAAGCCCAAATTTAATGTTACACTGCTCAGAAACCGTAACTTTAAATATTAGATAATTATTTAAATATATTAACTAGGTTCATGGATTGAATGTTTAGTTTTTATCACCCCACTTAATACTAGTTTTATTTCAATTCCTATACATTGTGTAAACTAGCAACTTGCAATACTTATTTGTATACTTGGTTACTTAAAACGTATTTAGGCGTGTTTGTTTCATGAATTTTGAAAATTACGATTATTTATCTAGTTGTAGTATATATTCAGAGTTTATTTTAATAATTAATAAACATACTTAGAGAGAACTTAAGTATTACGAAAATGTATATTAATATTAATTATTTATTTGACAACTAAAAATCATTTAAAAATATATTGAGCATATATTCAGATGCCCTGTGACCTTTCATATATATATATGCTGTACACGGAAACACTCAACAGTTCTGAATTCTCGGTATACGTAGAAAATCAATGGTTATTATTTCAGAATTCCTAATATTCCTAGTACGGCGAGTTCTTTTCATTTTGGTTTATACGGAAACCGTTTATTGTCGAATTCATTTTCGAAGTATTCAAATACGTAGAACTTTTCAAAAATATATTATTTATACTATTCATATAGGATTCACATCTTTAAATGATGTTTTAAAACTGTTCTTTATTGGAGGCCCGCCAAATATATTTTTAAAACGACTTATATCAAAAATAGCACAGTTTATCTAAATAAATAATAAGACAGAGGAATTATTTTTATTTAATTATTTATTTGTTTAAAACAATCATACAAAAATGCGGATAATATAATAGTAATAATAAATCGATTAGGCAGTTATGTTATTGGATCGCATGCGTGTTGCAGCTTTAAATTTCGCAATATAGATGGCTGTAGATGTAAGTTGTTACTTCTGACTAGTGTTCTAGAACTTTGGTTACTAGATATACGTACTGGAAAACGCCTTGCTATGTTTATCATATTGCTCCCGAAACCGTTCGGGCAATTCCACACTATAAATGGAATAAATTTTTGGAAGGGGTCAATCTTCCTTAGGGAGTTGTACGGTTGGCCCCTCAAATTAATTAAAAACATATCAATCAAACGTTTCAACCGTGTAGATAATATTTTAAAATTTGATTGTTAATTGGAATAGCTATTTAAATTACAGAATATATCTAATGTTGCTTTTAACGTAAATGATTGTTGCTATTGTATTATATAAACAAATATTTTATAATGGTTTGGGTTTCGGGTTTTTTGTTTGTTTAAAAGTTTCCAACATATAATAAATATTATCTATTTAACAACATTTAGATCTTGTTTTTTTTTCTAAATTAAGGTCAATAAAAAAATGTGCGCTGTTTATTTAAATATTGAATTAGTTAATTTCAATATTATGCACTTAATTATTTATGTATTTCTTGATTTTGTGAACTGATAAATTCTCTTATGAAACAATACCCACTTGTGTGTAAAATTTAATCTGCGACTTTACAAAAATCAATACATACTTGTAAAGCGTGTGGCCTTCAGAGTTCAATGGAATTACGTTCTTGTATTGATGCACGTATAAAAAAATTTAAAACATTTTGTATGAGCCGCAGCAACGTTAGGATCCTTAAGTATTTTTATTAAAAATGAGCTGCTTCAGGGATATTAAATTAAATTATATAATCCAAAATAAATACATAATAGAAATATCTCCGATTTTTTTTTAAATATCAATATATTAATTTTTAGATGTGATTCAAAGTAATTGTTTAAAATAATTAAAAAATTGCGATCTTATTAGATTATGCTATTTATAAATATAAACAATTTACGATTATCGTTATTCTCAAAACTGTTATCTTAAGATTGAATTCGATGTAATAATTATATGATTATTATCTTGAATAAAACGTATAAATATTAGTTTTTCTACAGAAATAAAAAATAGTTTTAAATATATTTAAAATATACAAATAAACAAACAATGAAGTTATCATTTATGATTATTTGTACATATTTCTAGTTCGGAATTTTCAGCAATAAATGCGATACAAATAAATATCGATAATATCGCGAATGGTTTATCCCGAATCGTTATAATATGCGTGTCTGTATTTACCCGTTTCCAACGAACTAAATATTATAAATTCAACAAAGTTATCAGTTACAGCTGATTGATATGCAAACAATATATCGTATTTTAGTAAAGCTATTTGTATTATCTATTTTAATGACCTTGCAAAATTTTGATATTATAAAAAATATCTGCAGCCACACTGGTCATTCTTATACGTAGTATGAAAATTCAAATTTGATGAGAAGGATACTATTCGTAAAGTGAATTTTAAATTAAATATGGAAATCTTAAGTTTAAAATTTCATGAATATTTAACAGTTTTAACGGTTGGCGAAGGGGGGGGGGGGGAAGGTAAAAATTCGCTACTATTAGGGCATTGCGATTTTAAGATTTTGTAAATATGCAATCAATAAACATGCGAACTACATGTTCACCTTGACCCTATCACGAAGTTGGTGTAGTTAAAACTAAACCGTGGTTATCATTTGGTTAGTAACTGACTTTAATACACGTGTAATTTGTTTCGGAAACTTTATACTTTGTTGTTTTAAAACGACTTTTAATTGTGGTATAAACCGGAAAGATTTCACAGTGTATTTGTTTAGACATTGATTTAATAATGACTCAAATATTAAACAACTTTATTGTGATTAAGATAAAAAGATGTAATAAACAAATTTAGGAAAAATTTATTTGAGTACCCAAAAATAATTTAGAAAATTTCATCATTAAGTACCTAATAATTAATAAATGATTACCTAAAAATGATGAAACTTTATTAATTATTAACAACTTCAATCTACTAAATAGTTTGAAATAAATATAATTCCGCATAAGTAGTTTTTCAACCTTGTTTCTAATTTATAATTTAAATAATTCATTCATAATATCTCATGAAAAAAAACAGTACATTTTGAAATTTTCCTGTTAATTCTCTTACGGCGAAAACCTACTTGCCGGTATTTCCACGTTCCTAGAACGTTGTCTGTGAATGTGTCCCCACTTTTTACAGTGTACAGCCGGATCTATAAAAGCGACAGGGTCATGCGCAACAATACCATTAAATATTTGTCAGTTGTTGAGTATATACGTATTGCTTGCCAATTTGTGCTTTTACATTGCGACATCAGCTATTTAATAATATTCCATCAAAAATACAAGTGTTTATAAACAATTTGAGTTGTGTATTTTTGGCGAACAAGTGTGGAGTGTGTGAACAACATAAATAAGTATTCGTCAATTGTAAAAATGTGTGTTTCAAAGGATAACATGGATAAATGCCAAACAGTTAACAAGTAAGTTAATATAAACTATTTTATTTATTAATAACAATTGAAATATGTAAAATGTTTATATTTAAATACATCGAAATGCACTTGCGAATTTTTATTACATAAAAACATACTTTAATCTAAAGTGAATGTTAGAGGATGGTTAAATAAATTTTAAATTAGTGTTTAAACAATTTTAAGATAAACAAATTCTTGGAATAAACAATTAAAAGATATTATTTTTGATAAATATACTTATGTAATTGTTATAACATCTTTTGTAATTAAAAGTAGTAGTAATCTTATACATAGTTATTCGTAATATAATCGAGTTGATTCGAAACAAATCCACTTTTACATAGCGGATCAGTGACCTTAATCTACATAGGAGATTGCACAACATTACGCATAACATGTGCGGATTGTTTTTTTTGCAAAAAGTTTTTTGAATCATACATAAATATACACGGGCGTCCCCAAGAAAGTAGATAATTCGCAACACATATGTTAATTACCTTATAAATATTTATGTTGATACTCGAGAATTACTTATTTCAAATGACTAATTTGTGTTTTCATTCTTCTTCTTTCGTATCTACTAACATATTTTTGAATTGAAAACAATATTTCATTAAATGTTTATTATTATTTCATCATCTCGATAATTAAATAATTATATGCATTTTTATAGTATTTATGATGACATGTGTATTCGTGGAAATAAATAAATTTAGATAACAAAATCACAAATTTAAATATTTGGCCCGATCTCCCCTACGAAATGTTTCTATACATTTAGATTATATAAGAAATATTTGTCTTTTATGTTGCAACAAAATGATTTAAATAATACAATTTTTTTTATTCATAACAATCTAAAAGTAAATTGTGCTATATGTTTAATAATTTTCCGTTTTATTGAATAAATTATTATTAAATAAAGTCAATGTTTAACCAATTTTATTACTTAATAGATATTTTTTTTATGCAATAACAAAATATTACATGGAAATTTTAACCATTTTTTGCAACTTTTAAATATTTACAACAACAATTTATATATTTGATGTATTCAGATGTATGACGTCTGTAAGTTTTCATAAATATTTAAACAATTTAGAATAATTCTAAAAAAAATTCTCTATCATTATAATTAATCAATTTATATAAATAAATCAATAAATAATGTTATTTTTGTTTGTTTTTTTAGGAAATCAGCTGGTACAGCTGTACGAGGTGTTTTGGCTCGCGCTAGGGCCGAACACAGATTAATTAGTGGCCTTTTATCGGCCATAGATCTTCTAGAAAGAGATCCATCTTGTGTTATGTTTTGTGTGATCACCGAAACCAGACCTGGAGACGCTACTAGTCACATGCACACTGTTCTACTACAAGCGTTTTGTTTCGAAAATGATATTCCTGTTATACAAGTAAGTGTTTTTAATTTCCAAATTACGAATTTGTTTAAAGTCTTTATACCGAGACTTTTAATCAAATTTAAGGAACAAATCGGTTGTTCTATTTTATTTAAATCAATTATAGTTTTTTAAGTGGAAATAGTATTTTTTAAATATTTCTGTAAGTAAAATTATATTTTTTAAAACATTTGGGATTTTCCATCGAAGAGAAAGTTTATTTAATAAATAAAAGTATATTTTAAGTCTGTACCAATGAGGAATTTTTAGAATACTTATATTAAAGGAGGTCATTGAGAAAACTGTTTTATTTTTATATTAATCGAGTTAATATTTATGGAAATACCGATATTTAACTAGAAAAAAATATTCCGGTTATTCCGTATATAAAAAACTAACTTAAGTCTATTGTTTCAGGTTGATAATAGTGAGAAATTGGCTCATTTGTGCGGTCACTCAAGCCGAAAAGGCCAAACAATTGAGTGCGCATTGGTGATCCACGCAACCGATCCCACATGGCCGAACACAACCGTCTCAAGTCTGTCCAAATCCGAACAAACCCTAACAGACTTCTATGAATGCACATTCTACGATTTTCCAAAACCAACGATTAAACTACCGCCACTATCGTGAATATAGCATATAAGATTTCTAATAAGAAAACGAAATAACTTCATGGAACTTTCCATAAATGATTCGAACTAGGGGCGAAAATTTGTTGGTTTGAACAAACACAACTTAGGAGATATCCTATTGACAAGGAAGATATTCCTTATATAGTTTATGGTATTTCTTAAAAATGGTTTTATAGTTAAGACAAATCATAACTTAGAAGAAATCCAATTGAAGATGGATGTTTGAATTTATAATTTTGCAATTGATTTCATTGTTAGGAAATCTCAAAATTATAAAGTTTGTTGTAAAATAATTGATTAAATAAATAGAATATATTTGTTTAATGCACGCACATTTAATCAATTTTGTTTTAATTTATTTGTAATTGAATTGCAAATTTGTTATTCAGTTTATGAAAAAGTTTAATGAAGAAACATTTGTAGAAAATTGTGAAATTTTAAAATCTACCTGTAATGGCCTGTAATACATGGAAATACCGTGTAATATTGAAGAATCAATTAATAAATGCATTTTAAAGTAACTGCATTTATGGTAATGTTCACAAACAATTTATATGCGATAAAGTTGTGACAATTTTGAATAACAGATTCGTATTTTAAATACTATTGTGCATACGAATTAATAAAGTTAGCATATTTAATAAATTATTATGAAAATAAATAAATTGAAATGATTTGGTGTTTTTATTTGATGGATTCAACAAATAGATTTTCTCATTAGCTGATAAACGGGTAAGTACCTATCTCTAAAGTGTTGTTAATTAATGCGATTATAATGTTTGCTAATAAAACGGGGCAGGCCTTAGATAAAATAAAACAATGATACAATATCTATTTTTTTATAACTCAAGGTCGAAAGTCTATGATATATATATATATATATATATATATATATATATATATATATATATATATATATATATATATATATACGAGTATATATATATATATATATATATATATATATATATATATATATATATATATATATATATATATATATATATATATATATATATATATATATATATATATATATATATATATATATATATATATATATATATATATATATATATATATATATATATATATATATATATATATAATATATATATATATATATATATATATATATATATATATATATATATATATATATATATATATATATATATATATATATATATATATATATATATATATATATATATATATATATATATATATATATATATATATATATATATATATATATATATATATATATATATATATATATATATATATATATATATATATATATATATATATATATATATATATATATATATATATATATATATATATATATATATATATATATATATATATATATATATATATATATATATATATATATATATATATATATCTATATATATATATATATATAGCAACTTCCGAAACATTAATAATAATGTTAAAAGAAAATATAGAATATCGTTGCTAGATGGTTTCAAGATAAGTGTATGCGATTGATTTGAAATTGTTTAGGTGTTGATTTTTAAAAGAAATTCCAATAATGTTTATAGATAGTTTTAAGATGAGTTTCTGCGACTGAATTAACAATGTTTGGTTGTTAATTAAAAATAAGAAATTCTAATATTGTGTTAGGATAGTTTTGCATTTGCATTTCGTGTTAATAAATATCTAATGTTAATAAATATATTTTAAGTGAATTAAATTTGTATTTTCTGTTGTGTGAAAAAGCCAACAAATAATACAGAATGGCGGTGACCATGGAACGAACGAGTGTTTGAAGATATACATACATCATCGTAAATCGTCAACGGGGATGTTGGTGGATTAGTCGAAAGAATAACGTTTAATCCTCGTTACAATATATGAGAATATTTGCCGTATGGAAGTCAAGATGTATCATATGAACTGCAGGAGGAAAGCCTGGCGCTCTAATTGACCACCAACACATTCTATAAGGTATATATGAATTTCTATAACAATAAACCTTCGATAATTATAAAGTTAAGAATATGAATTGAAAAATATAGCAAGTAATTAAAGAACGTGATCCGAAATTATTATTTATACTAGTTTTATTTAAACTATTGTGATGGATGAGTAAATATTTGTCTATTTTTTATGTTGCAGCAACGGAATATGATGCACAACAAACAACCTACAGTCGAGCAGGGTGCCGGATGTCGGGCGGTCCTTTTGCCACATCTGCGATACGACGTATGATCTAGAAAACAAACGAGCAATACAACGCTCTTACCCTATCAACTT
>JADQWA010000061.1:906831-964042 GCA_018344505.1 Nebria ingens riversi | reverse complement strand
TTCGTAAAAGAAAGTAAAAAACGAAAGCGAATGTACATTAATTTATTGAAATGTTCCAACTTCCAGGACCATATTTGAATGGGTAGGAAAGCCCAAGAAAAAATACAATAATCGATAAATTTTACTCTAGAATTGTATTGTTTTAGCATTAGTAAAATCTAGATTGAGCACTTTTCATCACGAAGTTTTCTGACCTCATTTACAAATATATGTGTTGCTCTTGCTACACAAGTCCCCACTGTTCCGAGCCGCTACTGGCGGAGTACCTTTTCAACACCGAGCCGAATAGAAGAGAACAGTCTTCTTGTGGCAAGATCGCTAACATAACAGTCACGCTCAGTACAAAAGTTTAAAATGTTAAAATACGTGGCAGCCGTCCTTGTTTTGGCCGTTAGCGTCCAAAACATACAAGCACAACAAAAAGTAAGTGCACCTCATAGTTATAATGAACTTAAATTGGAAATAATTATTGTTTAATTAGTTTTAACAAGATACTTGAATAGAGAAAGTTTTTAAAATGTTTTAGAAATACTTTTCACAAAGTGGCACACCGTTAAAGATAGCCAAATCTGGCCTCAATATTCAAATATATTTATTTTACTTATTCAAAATATTCTGTTATTTCAAACCAGTTTGTCTTAAAATATAATATTACAAAATAAAAAATTAACTAAATTCATAGGTATATTAAGTGAAATGTGTTAAGAAATTAATTAAAATTCAATAACTGCATTTCCGTTTACGGGCGTAACCGTGCCGATAGAATACACAATGAATAGATATTGCAAAAATACAATAAAAATACTTCTATTGATAATAAAACGAATCTACTATACTTTCTAAAAATAATTCGAGTTGCAAATTTGAATGGTAATTTTTATAAATAATTTGGTGACGACATTTAGAAAAATACAAAAATAGATGATGCTATCATACCTTTGCAATAAATTGTTTATGATGCGTTTTACGATTTATTTTCAAAGCTAATCAATTTATTTGTTGATTTGTAACAAAACATCTTTTAAGTTAATAATTTAAGGAAAAACACTTTTGTAAACTAAACAAAAAGAACATTAAACAATTTATGTAATTATAATTTCATAAAACAACATTATAAATGAAGGACAACTGAGAAATTAAATTTAAAAAATTCTAAAATTACCGAAACATTACATACAATTTATATAACGAAACTTACAATTTTTTTCGGATACTTGTATGCCGAAATGCATTTATAACTACTTAAAATGGGATTCTATTGGGATTACTAAGTTTTAAATTGTAATTCGTAGTTAATTAAATCAGTATTTCAACCGAAATTAAAGATTTAATTTTAAGGGGACAATTGTCCTAATTCCTACCCACGTACGACCTAAAATATACGGGCATTTATCCAAATTTAACCACAAGTAATCTTAAAGTAGGAAATACGAGGGTGGTCTGAAAAGTTTCCGACCTCAACATGAAGATAGCAGCACTCGTAAATAAAAGTCGACCTTCGGATTTATAGAATTTCAGAAGAATTATTCATAATTTATGACATCATTCTAACTACTATGTATCACGTGTTGTGCTAAAATAAGTGATTGTTTTAAAATTATTTTGCAATATGACTCAAATTAAAATAATTAAAATGATGACGAGGCTATATATTATTTAAAATCGTAAACTAATTTGGACGACAAAATATTATTGTTGAATTCCTGTCCTTTTATTTATTTCTTATATTTAAAACTTAACTAAGACTGAGGTTTTTTTACCTCCTGTGTTGACGATAGGAATATCTAATATTCAAAGTATGGATAGGATCCAAAAGTTTGTTAAGTTGCTATTGTATGTTTATTTTAAAACTTATTTTAGGAAATAATCTAAACAATTTGAATATAAAAAGAAAATGTAATATTGCTTATATGTCAAATAATCAAATATAACATTAAAATAATATGTTTCAGGTACAAGTCAGCGTCTATTATGAAGCGTTATGCCCAGACAGTATCAAATTCTTCACAAAACAATTATACCCGACGTTACAACGGAATGTTTCCAAATATATCGACCTAACTCTGGTGCCTTTTGGGAAAGCAACGGTAAACCGACAATTTGCTCATATTAATTGCTAATATTTTCATGATAAAATAAATGTTACAGCAAATGTTCGATCAAAATTTGGCGCAATGGAAATTCGAATGCCATCACGGCCCCAACGAATGTTACGGGAATAAAATTCAAGCTTGCGCTATCCAAAGAATATCTGGGGGTAGAAATAGCCAAAATTTGGGCTACAATAAAATTACTGTCGCGTTCATTAATTGTTTAATGGATAAAGTAAACAGAGAACCTTTCGAATTACCCGTCAGAGATGTAAGTATTTTATTTATAAACATTTCTCAGAAAACTTACACTGGAATTTCTAGTGTGCTACTTTGAATAACGTCCAAAATTACATTGATATCTCAAATTGTGCTAATCACACTGACGGCTCGAGCTTACTTGCAAATTTAGGACATATTACCGAGAAGTTATCGCCGAAATTGACTTCAGTTCCAACGATCGTCTTCAATAATGTAAGTTACTAATATATTTCGATTTGATATGTATTTTAAATAATGTTTTTGATTAGAACTACAACAAAGAAGAGGACCAAATGGCTCAGATGGATTTCCAGAAAGCACTGTGCGATCATATCACAGAAAATAAACCAGCTGAATGCATGATGAGTAGTGCTGACCAAAAGGTATCTGGCACTTTCGTTTTGGGGACCATTGCAAGTTTAATGCTCATCCAAAATGTAATGTAATAAGTTTATTTTCAAAGTTATAGATATATTATTATTTTTGTATACATAAAATTGTATTTATAGTAAAAATAAAATGTTTTTTATTGAATAGTACTAACTTAAATATAGTTGTAATTATGATGTTAAACGAAAAGTATGATAACCTAGCAAACACAAATGAGTTACAATATGTCTAGGAAATATTTTCGACTAATCTCAGAGACCTATCAGATATAACAGGTTCCTTTTTCAATGTTTCGTCGACCAATAATTATTTAAACATTTACAATTGATAGTTTTCGTACTGTTTTTATATTTACCTTCCGTTTATCGCTCTTTTATTTAAATCGTATCGCTATTGCTTGATTTTCAGCACGAAGTAAAATAATCAAGCAATGGCAACGATACCTAGAAAACGGATCATATTTTATAGATGAGAGATAAACTAGGGATAGAAAGAGATAAAGCGAAGCAGTTACAGAACTTTAATTTCATGCCCCCAACCCCCGCAAACGTTTTATTGGTAAACCACTACCATCCCCATTACATAAAATTAACTGTTAAAATGTAAAAAATGCATTGAAATCTGCACTTTGAAAACATAAACCTTTAATTTGTAGTGAAACATCTGCAATGGACTTTCTTATTCGTAGTAAGTATACTTTGTTTAGATAAGACGGAATAAAAAAATAAATATATATATATATATATATATATATATATATATATATAATATATATGTATATATATGTATATATATACTATATATATATATATATATATATATATATATATATATATATATATATATATATATATATTATATATATATATATATATATATATATATATATATATATATATATATATATATATATAATATTTATTAATATTTTGCTAAACTTTGAAACGAGTATGTTTTTGTATAATCTTCCCGTTGCAAAATATTAAAAACAACTATTTACAAAGGAACGCTAAGTAAAATGCTCTAGATTTAGTGGCTATACATTTCGCATAACGATATATGTAAATATGTATAATTAAAAATCAAATAGTGAATTACTTCTTAAATGGTGTATGAATAGTCCGTAAATATTTATCAAAATTAGGATTTTTTTCAATAATAAAATGCCAATAACCTAATTCGATACCTAATCCTAGGAAACTAATAAAATAACCAATAAATAACGCAACAAAACCACAAAATAATTTTTCCAAATTCATAAGTGCAATGCTATTTTCTGAAGAATGATTTTCGCTTGTTAGCGTCGACTGCATGACGTCATCAAGCCATTTCTTCACAAAGCCACCCTCAATAATTCTTCTAATCACAACATCCGCTCGAGGTTTAATTGGCGAATTCTTTTGCAGTCCCAAAGATATCGGCATATTTATTACGCAATTTTCCATAATATGCAAATCGCGATTAGCATCGTTTTCGCCGTAATTTTCAGTTGATTTTGAATTTATTTTTATCTCGCGTTCAACGGAAGCTGCTTTTAAATAATAGACATTTTCGTAGTACGCGAATTCGCCTTTTGCCACTCTTTCGACGGCCTGTTCAGTATTGTTTATGTGTTCGAATTTTTCGCCGATTATTTGTCCAGATACGTCCAAAGAAGTTAGGAAGAAATCCTTAATATTTTCACTCCAACCTCCGCACGGCAAATTACTTTTCACCAGTTCTTCCAAGGTGTCAATTGTAATTCTAAGACAAAGAAATTGCTTGCTCAGAAAGGTGTAAACAAGACGCTTTTGATGAGCTCTGAGACTACACCGTTCGACACGTGTTCAGATGCGCACAACACAGCGCCCCTTGACACATTGACTCACTAAACCTGCGGCCAATGACACCTAATTGTAAAGCGCTCACACCCACCCACGCACATACACACACACACACACACACACACACAGAGAGAAAGAGAGAAACAGACGTCTTCCAAAAATACTTGAACTTGATTCAGGGAAGGTCAAAAGGTGTATTTCTATTAAAATCTTGAGATCTATTTTTTTATAATTACTACGAGGGTGGTTCGGAAAGTTCTGAGCATGACACTATGTAAGTATGACCAAATGACTATGATATTTGTGACGTGCTATATACTTACTGTTCGGCTGGATTTGCTAATATGGCGGTCATGCTGGCTTTATACGAGACAACGACCAACGTACAGTAGAGCCAGTACCATCCAACTATCATTCGTAGGGACCAACCATCGGGCACTTTGGGTAACGATATCAACAATAACATACTATACGTATACAGAAACGTATTAAACAACTTTTCGAATAAGTACAACCCTTGCGGCTCCTCATTTTCAGTATCAACTTTTCGTTTGTGTAGTGTACGAAATTCAACGGGTGTTGGTATCGATTTTGTTTCAGCAATACTCGAAGCTGTTTTGCTGGCAGACTCATAGAGAAAGCGATGGAACTTTGCGAGCGCTAAGAATACTAAACTAAGTACTAATACTACTAATAGTACTGCGAGCCACATATATAATCTACATGTATAAAAATATAATTCAAATATAGGCGCAATATGTTCTGTAAAATAAAATTACTTAAAAGGCAGAATGAGCGTCATCCAGGAGTTATCAGTGGATGATTCTGGTGTTAAGAATGTTAAACACTCTGTGGTATAGGGTATTGTTAAATCCATTAGTTCCAAATGGTATGGTGAATAGTGAAGGTCACCCAAAGCGATTTCTGCCTTAAATTTAACCATTTCGCCTATTAAGCCTGAAAATTTTCCCTCTACTTTCCTTCCCCATTTCTCGACATCGGCATTTTGCGGTTCATAAATGCTAGTTTGGAAATTCATTTCCTTAGACAGTGTTTTAAGAATCTGAGGATATTTCTTTTAGTATTGCAACTTGGACATCTATTCGTATTTATTTATATGAAACTCATCCAATTTTGAAAACTCAAATACACCAATTTTATTGTAATATGTTCCAGTTAAGTAATATGTGTATAGTTGTTATACTTACCTCAATTTCTAATCCATTATAAGTCGCATAGCTGTTATTTAACATTGTACTGTTGTTTTCAATTTTAGTTACAGTTTTAACATTTGCTGGAATATGTTGAAAGGTCACAATTCGTAGTATTTGTTTGTTTAAATCTCTAGTTTTGTCTCTGAATAAATCTGCACCTGTAAAGTCAACACACACATTCGATGTTATCAAAATTAACATCTGCAAAGTCTTGCACTGGACTTTCTTATGCATGGTAGGTAAATTTTGTTTAGATAGAAAAGATATTAAAATACAAATTTTTTAACAATCAAGAAAATCTAATTATTACATTCCCATCCAATTATTAAGGTCGGACGTTTTACTTTCTTTTACGAAGTATAAGTAAGTATTGTAATCACGAAATTTTAACGGAAATACATCTTTTGACCTTCCCTGAATCGAGTCTGACTATTTTTGGGATGACGTCTGTGTGTGTGTGTGTGGCTGTGTGCGCTCTACAGGCTACACTGTTGAAGATAAAATTATGAAACTTTAAACTTAAGATTTGTATATGCCTGGGAGGAAAACCTCCTATTTTTGAAAAAGCATATTCAAACTGGAAGTGCATGTTTACTCAAGACTTTTTTTGCAATTTCTGCAATATTTCCGAAACGGCTATACTTGCAGAAAATATAGTTAGAATAAAATTGAAAGATATTAGTATTCTGCACAACTTTTGTTTGAAACATTTCTTCAAAAAGTACCAGTTACAAGATCTTATCTTATTGATATTGCCATAGTTACGTAGGTATGGGAAATTATATATAATAAATCGCATCTACTATGCATGTCGATTGTTTTAAATATTCAAATATTTTGACATTTAACATTTATTGTTAGTGTTACAAATTAGTTTAGTGAGAAAACGTTACAAAGGTTAGTAAATAATTTAAAATATTATATATAAATATAAATGTCTGGCCATAATAATTTTAATAATGTACAATGAATAATTATATTTTCTTTATATTACTATAGAATCGAACATTTTAAATCTAAAATACATACGTTTTTTTAGAAATCTGACAATAATCTAACTTTACCACAATTTTACTGGACATAATGAATGAAAATATTTTCTTTTAAATTTAAGCATTTATATTTTAATTTATATACTATCAAATCAAAATATACTGACTACGTAAAAGAAAGTTTAGGGCCAATACACGGCCGATGTTTTTTGATATTCGAATGAATTTGCACACACACACGGGCGCGCACTGGCAATAATACTTACTTATTACTTTGTATAAGAAAGTAAAAAAAACATATTATGTCGGCATATATTTACCTAAGCGAAAATGTCCTTTTCGCCAAGTATCCATACGTTTTGGTATAAAAACTCCTCTAATCGGATTGGGAAATGGTACTGTGCTCATATCAAACCAAGGAATCGCTACTTCTTTTTTGGTTTTCGAATAACTATTTCCGCCAAATTCTCTTATAAATATAACGTTTACTATCCGGTTCCATAGATAGTGCAAATTTTTGTGAAATAACCGAATATCATAGAGAAATATAAAGTTTGCACGGGTGTTTAAAACACGATATCTGTGCAACAATTTTGTTTTGTTTTTATTACATTTTTAGACTTTTGGATAAAATATAGATAACGCACTATACTTTTATACACTATATGTAGTTGGTACACTAACCTGTCACCGTATTGTAAAAACCTAGAAACTTGTAAGCCATTAGCTATTAAAATAATATAAAAACTGCATCCTTCTAGTTTCACTCGGTTCAACGAATTTTGAGTGCTGTTGTTTGGCGATAGTAAATCTTCTGATTCCTGTACCTGAATCTAGATATTTAAATTGTTTACTAATACGTTTGCTTATTAGCATAGTTTTACTTACTAAAAAATAAGTAACATGTAATTTAAATTTTTTAAACATTTTATTAGTGAAAATACTGCAGTATAAAGGGTCACATAATAACGCAAAGCATTTCATCCAACGTACTTTCCCAACTAAAACATCTGTTATTAGTTGTTCTAAATTGGATTGTTGCGATATTTCATCCAATATTTGATCTAATTTACGACTAAAACCATCATTATCACAAAGGGAATAATTTTTTTTTCGTAAAAACAAATTAAATCACAAAATAACCACATGTAGCTAAAATATACATCTTAAACACGAAAAATGCAACTGGTGCTAATTGTACGACTAAATTATTTTCTATTTTCAAGATGCTATTGTATACTAACTTATTTCCAGAACTCGCATAGTTCCCAAAGTTAAAAACAAATATTAATAATATCAAACACAATTTATACATGTTTTCGGACGAACTTTAAAGAAAATAATGTGGATTAACATCAGTTGTACTGTACATATGCACTTACATCATAAATGTAAATTAGATATAAATATATAATTAATACCTGGATTTGCCTGTTAAGAGCAAAGGTATGCGTCAATCAAGATTCTTTTTCATGTATAATAGATTTTTTGAAACTTGATTTCTTTTTCGACAAAGACCCAAGCTAAAAATACTGCAAAACTTATTTAATATACAAAAATAAACTATACAAAAGTGTATATTGAAATATAACTATAAATGAATTTTATAACAAACAAACAATAAATAAATAAGAATACTTGCTTCATTACGAAATAGTAGTCACGTCAATGAAAAAATGAAAGTTACGAGTAAACATTAGTAACATTTGTTCATGATCATGATAAAATACTTTAAAAAACGATATAAATTTTGTATTTGAAAATGTAAGAATGCAACAATAGAAAAAAATAAAACTAAACAAATATATTCATTTTTTTGAAAAGAATCGTTAAATATCAACTTTATACAAAACTCTTTTCAATATCATTAGTTAATTTTAAATAAATTTAAATTCACAACTATGATGTTATAAATCAAAACGAACTTTTATGTAGAAATATTGAAAAATAATTTTATAAATGACATCGAACTAAATAACATTTGTATTTATATTTGAATGTGTTTCTTACGAAACCAAACAAATGCACATTTTTTTAAAAACTCGAACCTATTATGCGAAATGCAATAAAATGCTGAAGAGTGCACCTAAGCTGGTGGCATAATTATTCGCCTCGTGGGTAGAATGTCTCTATTTGTGGAGGTACCATAGTCATTTGCCCCATAGGTGGGGGCGCCAAAATCATCGGTAACATTAACATAGGTGGGAGCATTAGCATCGGAGGTATAAACATATTACCAGAAGACGGTTGCATGTTCATAGGTGGTGGTGGTGTATTCATATTATAAGTATTTGGCTCGTAATAATTATTACAAAAATTGTAATTCGGTACGTATAAATTGTTGTTCATATTATGTGTTCCTAAAAATGTTTATATCAGCGCGTTGCTAAGACTCAAACGAACCATATACGTACCTGTGTTTGCTTGAGAATCAAATCTAAACTTTGTAGCAGAATTATATTGATTCACATTGTATTGTTGATTTGGATATACGCCAAACATATAAGCAGGCATTATGTAAGGCAACGGAAATGGAGCTGAATTCTGAATAGGTAGCCATATTTGTTGATAATGTTGATGTACATTTTCTACATAAATAAATAAAAATTGATGCGTTGCCTATTTTAATTGCATCTAGATTCGTCACTTATAATGTATGTATAAAAGAAAAAAACAAGCATTGGTTTCGCAAATGCTTAGAGCTCGCTTTTGGTCAGGTGTTTAGTATCCTCTACTCCACTGAAAGTACTAAACCGATTTCAACCTAATTTGGCCCACATATTGTGTAGCTACTCGAATAATAGCGCTCGCATTTTAAATCCAATCAGAGCCGTACTTCAGGAGATATCGGGCCCACAAAAAAAGTTAGGCCTTGAAAAGCACTTACAAAAAATGATGTACCAAAAAAATCTACGTAAAATTACAAATTTTTTGATGTATTTAAAGTTTATTCAGGTTATAACTGAAAGCCATAAAAAACTAATGTAAATAAAAACCATTGAACTGCTTTTGTTTTTTTTTTCGGCTTACGCGATACTTTGACTAATACATATGTCGGTTGATATTTTAGATTGATTACTGTATATGTCGTTGTTGATTTGATTGTTGTTATTTCGATTATTTTAATTATAGCGCAATAATATTTATTTATACAGAAATTCGACACGCCAAAGTTTAGGCCGAATATACTTTTATAATAACCAAAGGTATGAATAAAAATAAAGTGTGATCGTATCCACTATATTAATGAAGCAGGATGGTTCACCGAAAGATGGATAATGCCGGATTAGTAAAATTGAATTTTACTAATCCGGCATTATCTATCTTTCGATGAACCATCCTGCTTCGGTATGAATAAAGATATCTTTGATTGATTATTATACCATTGTTGGTTTAATTGTTGCTTTGATCATTATAATTATAATAGATATATTATTTATGCAATGTATGTTATCTCTAAATTAATATAAACATTTTCAAGTAAACTGATTCGTTGTATATTCATAATAATAGTAAAAAAATCCTCTTACCAAAATCCCTTACCAAAAGTATGCATGAATATTGTTTGTAAACTTACCATGAGAAATAAGACAGACTCTATTTCGCGATACGGATGGGATATTCTGCATTAGCAGCCCAAACTGTGCAACAGGCACTAGTGATTGGTCGCAAACTACTGGACTTGGGTGTTCTTTTGGAGTTCGTTCGCTGGCATCATAATACTCCTGCATACAACGATTATATGTCCACTCATCGTTATTAATGGTGAAACTTTCAACACAAGTATTGGAATAAATTTCTGCGGTATGATTGTCATAGTTTTCGTCAGTATCGTAGTTATGATATTCAAAATTATTATTAGAACCATCTAAATTAAGTTTCTGAATTTGTTCCGATAAAGATAACACCAACGGGCACCCCTTCAGATGACGAATACCTTCCTCAGTGTTGTAATTTTCGATTGAAAATATTTTATCCTCAACTTCAAACGATACATTTTTTTTACCATCGATACAAAAAGTATCACATTTGTCGTAAGAATTAGTACTTTTGGTCTTATTTTGTTTATTGGGAGTTCGAGTCCTTTTAGGTATTGGTTTCAAATCATCCAGTTTTACCTCGCGTTTCTCCGCGGTTTCAACCACGTAAACCAAACAATACTCTTTCGAAGCAACATTCATATCTTGGATGTAACAAGTCAACTCTCCAAATTCCGAATTCAACAGACATTTATTACCAATTTTAAAATCTGAACCTCCTTGATACCCCTCCTTCATTTGAAGTTCTAGCCCCAAACATGCTTTTATTATTACAAGAAACACATTTAAGTTTACTAAATTACCTTTACTAGATTCAAGCCTTGCATCATATTCAATGTTTCGGTATTGTTCAGGATCGAAGGTCTTTGCCAATTTAAAAGAAAACGGCATATATTCATCGATATCATTCGTTTTACTTGATGAATCTTCGTTTGTAGCTTTAAAAAAAAGGTAATGTTTTCTACATTGTCAAATATCAAAGAATTTATAAATATTTTCAATTGCAAATAAATAAATACAGGCTTTATCAAATATTATATTTATAATAACTGCAATAGAACCTTGACTATCCGAAATATTGTGGAGCGACGACTCTAACTTGGATAATACGGATTCAATTGTAATTTCAGGGCATTCAAACTATTTAATTTTGGAAAAGTATCATATATATTCCTATTGGAATATATGATACTTACCCAAATTACAACTGAATTCGTATTATCCGAGTTAGAGTCGCTCCACAATAACTCGAATAGTCAAGGTTCTATTGTATAGAGAATTTCTTAAAAGTTAATTTTACAGAGACTTTCGATTAATAGAAATTGCATTTGTTTTATTACCTTGGCAAAACGAAGCTTTGTCTTTATAATCCAGTTTAGTAATCGCATCATAATGATTATTATGCATTTGACACAATAAAAATTGCCTCTTAAAGTCATGATTCGTCACATTGCATATTTTAAATGCAATACCATCAAATATAATAAAATCTCGTCTAAAATGTATCATTTATTAATAAATATCGCAATGGGAGCACTAAATAAATTAACTTGTATTTTTTTGCAAGGATTTCCATTTCTACCGCTCCACAAACTACAGAATGGTTTGTTAGTTTGTAAATATATTCGTCCCAATTGGTTACTAGTAATCGAAAATCACGTACGTTTTCGTTTGCATATTCTATGCAAGCCATTCTAACTTCCTCGTAGTAACTTTGTGTATCATACAGCTAGTAACAATAGCGACCGATAAAGATAGAGCAAATGAAATACAAATAGAACATACCTGGTCAGAAACAATTCGAAATAAACACGTTTCATCCATGGCGATGCGTTTCCTAAAATAACCGATATCCATCAGCCATTGATCTACTGTTTCTCGATCATGAAACTCCATGGTGTCTGCAAAAGAAAAGCACTG
Organism: Nebria ingens riversi; assembly: GCA_018344505.1. Classification (NCBI taxonomy): domain Eukaryota; kingdom Metazoa; phylum Arthropoda; class Insecta; order Coleoptera; family Carabidae; genus Nebria; species Nebria ingens. The sequence continues at coordinate 951,813 of JADQWA010000061.1, read as the reverse complement.
TGGACTAGGCACTGTCGTTTCCAATATTCAGTACAATTTTAACACGAACAACCAATTACATTCATATTGTTAATTCATAAAAGCTATATTAGAAAATAATTTTGAAGATCAAATATAAATGTGCTTTGATTGTTTTCTACAATAATAAAAATCAACTCATACATTAATTTTCAAGCCGCTTAATTTGGTAAAATAATATTTCAATTTAACACATATATGTACGCAAAAGTTGATTTGTTAAAAAAGAATTACGTTAGATAATAAAATGAACAAATATATACCACGATTTTGTATCACAGAACCACCCTAAACATCTGTTCAGACAATTGTTGCTTCTGCAAACAAAAAGTGGGCTAGTGGCGAGATGGGTAATCACATTTTTATTCCCTGTTCCTAATTGGTGGAGATAAGTGTAAATAAATTTCAAACGAGAGCACACTTTTGAAATAACGAAATGTTGTGCGCAATAAATACGTTTTCGCGGGAATCAATGTTATATTTTATCTCGCTAGGTGTCAATTTGATTAGCTGAACCAGCAGTGCATATTACTGTATCACAAAGTACGATAACATTTTAATTTGTTGATACACAATACGCTGCAATTGTTTTCTCGCGATAGCAAAATGTGCAAGTTAGCAAAATTGACCAAATGTATTAGTTTCGATATCTGACAAAACTGATTATTTTATTCTTTATGCGAATAAATAATTTGGCGCGTTAGTGAACTTTTTTTAAAATTATGTTTATATACCTACATAAATATATGTATGTATATACGTATATATGTATATAAGCGCAAACACTAAATTATAATGATATGAGTATTTTAAATTTTCGGAAATTAATGGCAACGAAAATATATAACCCAATATTTCATGGTTTCCGACAGAAAAAAAAACGCGCTATTTTAATTAAGCCCCCATAAAGGTAGATGATAATAATAACTTTATTGTAACCATTGAATATAAACAAAATATACCTACAACGTATAAGAATGACCAGTGCAATAGTTGTAACCATAATTTCATTGCATTGGCCATTCTTATACGTAGTGGATGTCTTTTGTTTATACTCAATGGCTACAATAATATTATTATTATCATCTACCTGTACGTCCGGCCAAAATAATTTCTAATATAGTATGTTTAAAATGGTTATAATCTTGAATGTTTAAAATTTTGTAACAACCTCTCTATCTAAGCAAGATATGCTTACTACGTATAAGAAAGTTCAGTGCAATACACTGCAGATGTTTTATTACTGAATTAAACAATTCTGCAATCAATATTTTAATCATTCCTTTAAAAGTTTTCAATCAGACGCAGAATTTGAAATTAAAAGATCGGGAAAAAACACAAATCCGTTATCTTTGTATAAAGGTTAATATTTTACTTTGTAATTAGCTCGCCGTACGTAGTACCGAAGAGCTTAAGTGTTTGTCAGCATAATTAGTCTGTAACATTCTCGGATTGAAAAATTTCCTCAACAAAAAGTTCGTCATTTATCGCCCTGATGACGATAATGTAAATATCTCAAATACTTGAGCTACGTTCGGTTATTGCAACGCGTACTGCTAAATGGGAAGAAAAGAGTACGGCTCGTGACGTCACACTCCGCGATAACATGATGATATATTGAGCATCGTCACATGTCTTACTCTATTCTTTGCACAAAGTGCACCACTCTGCATTTACCGAACGTAAAACTTTGGTAACATGTTGGTCGCTCGCTCGCTAGTCGTAAGATCAACCATCCTCACCGCTTCTCCTCTGAAGATACTAAACCGATCACAGCCAAATTTGGCACACATATTGTGTAGGGGCCCAATTTCATCCGGTCGTAAATTAAATTCAATCAGAGCCGTACTTCAGGAGATATTGGGCCCGCAAAAAAGAATTACACCTTAAAAAGCACTTAGAAAAATAATAGTTATACCAAAAAAATCTACGTAAATTTCTAAATTGAATTTAAACATTTTTTAGATTATAACTGAAAGCCGTAAAAAAATAAGGAAAATAATAATTTTGAATATAAATAAAACCAATGAAAAAACAATTGAACTGTTTTTGTTTTTTTCCGGCTTGCGCGATACTTTAACTAATGCATATGACAGTCGATATTTTAGATTGATTACTATATCGTTGTTGATTTGATTGTTACTTCGATTATTTTATAGTGCAATAATAGTTATTTATACAGAAATTCGACATGCCAAAGTTTAGGCAACAGCTCGGCGACGCAAGTAGATTTTTTTATAATAACCAAGGTATGAATAAAGATATCTTTGATTAATTACTATGCCATTGTTGGTTTAATTGTTGCTTTGATCGCAATAAATATATTGTTTATTTATTCAGAAACTTGCTATGGCAAAATTTAGGCATTGGCCATGCCAATCCTAAATAGCTCGCCGCAGGCGAGCTCTGAGCATTGGCTAAGCCAATGCTTGTTTTTTTAAGTAAGTGCAGCAATGTCGAAACATGATTTCAACGTTTTAATGTTATTTTACACGAAAATATAATTATAATAACTTTTAGTTTTTTAAATACAGTATCAGTACTTTTGATTTCACATCTATTATGATATTACAGTTATATATTTAAATTACAAATGCATTACATCAATTTGTTGCGAACGAGTTGTCTCGAATAACGTATTCAACTAAATGCCTTGATCGTTTTATCTATCCAATCACGATAGTGGGAAACTTTCACGTATACCCCTGGTTTATTGGCGTGTCCACATCGTTGGCCCCATGACGTTAGTCCATATAACGTGAATGCACCTGCAATACAAATCAATCCATACTTAGATTATATTTACACTATTTGAACATGCATAAGATTTTTATTTTCTTATACAAAGTATAAGTAAGTTTAGTAATCATAAAATTTTCGACCTCGAGATTTCAAAGGAGATACACCTTATGACCTTCCCTGAGGCGAGTATGACTATTTTTAGAATTCCGTCTGTGTGTGTGAGAGAGAGAGCGTTCTACAATCAAAACTGCTCGCAAAATCTCCAAAACGGCAGCAAATATAGTAATAATCAAAATGGAAGATTATCAATATTATGCACAACTTCTGTTTGAAAAATGTACCGATTACAAAAAAATTACTATTATTTTTTTGGTAAATGCCATGGTTACATAGGTATGGAAAATTATATAAATGACAAATAGATAGACGAACTTAAAATCTACAATTCAAAAACTAATGAATTCACAAAATAATGAAAACCAACTCAAGATGCACCAATCAATATGAACATTCAAGCATAAGTTACCCTACCAAACATAAAATAAAATGACCACGATTATTGGTATGAGTATTACTTACCATTATCTAGACATGCGAGAGGTCCTCCAGAATCTCCATCGCACGAATCAACCCCTTCACCCAAACTCCCAGCGCAAAACATGCCGTTTGTCATAAAATCGCCATATACTTCTGGCTTTCTGCAGATATGCTCAGATTGGATTGATACCCAGCCTGCTCTTAAGACTCTGGATGAAGCTGAATTTAAAATAACATTAAAATGATTAAAAATTATGGCTGGATTTCGTTCTTAAAATTTAATGGATGTACGATTGTAATAGATTATTAACCGTTGAAATGTATATTTGATATTAGACAAGAATTTGAATTATTATTATTATTTTGAAAACCGCATTAAAACGAAATGTAATATATGACTACTACTACTACTTCATCGGCGCTTATTACAATCTTTATTAACTAGATGGTTTTTAAGCGAGTGAAATATTTTCTGGAAGTAAGATATAAATAGGATATTTTATATTTATACCTCACAATTTACACAATGAAGTGATAATTAAATACTCGAATATTCCCCCAGGTTTTCTGTACCGAATTTCTACGATGTACTTACTTGATTTCCCTGATTCCGTTGATCCAAATCCTGATATTGTACAATTCACTCCATGGCGATAATTTGCGTTTTGGTCTGGTAAACATATTGGTATAACATGTTTAGACAAATGGAGACCAGCTCCTTTTAATTTTATCAATGCGATGTCATTGTTCATATGTCCACCCTGACGAAATTGTTCATGTATGTAATAATCTTCGATGTAACATTCCTCTTCACTCCCTTCTGCCTCGTCAATATCATAATCACCAGCTCTGACGTAATAAGAACCTTTAGGGTGTCCAACAAGACAATGAGCTGCTGTTAAGATATATTTGTTTGATATAATAACTGCTCCACACCAGTGAGATGATTGTATAGTGTTTTTTACTCGAACTGTAGCCTAAAATTGAGATTCATCGATTTATTGTATCTGTATGAAGTATCACAGAACGTACCATAATTGTAATTTAAGTAAAGTAAGAAATTGTAAATAGGCATCTCTGCCATTGCAGTGGAATCATGCATTATTTTATTACTTAGTCTCAACATGCTTTTGCTTTATATTTTAATATTACCTGCCATGGATAGTGTCCTTTCGTAGCAACTGAACCTTGAACTACTCGGAAATGAATATCACCATTTGAATCTTCGTTGAAAAATAAATCGTCACTTCTATGACCACAATCTATTGGAAAATCTGAGTTGGGCAACATAGAATTAATGGGTTCCATTTGTAGACTATCATTATTATTACTTTTCTTTTCAAATTCTAAAAAAAAGAAACTTATTTATCTATGGTGGAAAATATACTATAATATTATTTAACGGGAAACCCCGTTAAATATAACGTTTTGTCATATACCAAACTTTTTTCCCAATGTAAGTTGTTTGTGGATTAGTTAACAACATTTTTGTCTTGTTTAGAAATAATAAATTTCTTTAACTCGCAGCGATGTATCTTTAGTAAATTTTGGAGCTGTTCGCGCATCGTTTTAATTCACTAAACAATTTTTAGTAAATAAAGTAATCATGTTTATAAATGCCCTTTATTTTTACAACGACCATTTTGTCTATTTTTTACTTTCTTATACGAAGTATAAGTAAGTATTGTAATCATGAAAATGATCGAACTCGAGATTTTAGCGGAAATACCTCCAAAATTTTATATTCTATCGCATTCAATTGAATATCATATTAGAAAGTTATAACTATACCATATTTAGTCTTTTAAATCGCATCTGTGTGAAAAATAACATATCTTTTCAACAAAGCTGTATTTACCTACCTCTTCGAAATTATTAATAGAGAAGCTTTACTACTTCATAACGCCTGTCATCACATCCGTATAGAAACAGCAAACAGACATATTACCACCCAACTTAACAACCTTTACCAAACAGCAAAACACAAGTCTGGAAAAGTCAAAACAATCTTATCCAGCTACAGACTTATAAGCCTCTTACCAACACTGTCAAGAGTCCTAAAAAAAAACATCCTAACCAGAATCCAAGATTTCATTAATGATAATAAATGCATTCCCGACTTCCTATTTGGATTTCGACAACAATACTTTCAAATTACTGAAATCATCACCAAAGGCTTTGAAGAAAAGCAATACACCACCATACTTCTGGATCAGGCCCAAGCCTTTAATAAGGTATGGCATCTTAGCCTTCGCGATCTTCATACTCCCAACTATTTATCCATTATAATCAAATCTATCCTAAGTAATCGAACATTCACTATTAAATTTAATAACAACATATCCACAGCGACGAATAAAAGCAGAAGTTCCAGAAGGATCACAACTAGCTCCAGCATTGATCAACTTATACATGCCTGTTATACCTAATCCAGATATCGCTACAGCTGATGATACTGCTCTTAACTCTGAAGATACAAACCTAGGCATAGTAATAAAAAAACTTACAGGAAGCCACAAATAACATCAATGCCTGGCTATACAAATGTAAAATGAAACTCAGCCCACAAAAATGCGAGATGTAAATATTCACTGTGGTAAAATTCACTAAGCACCGAATTTTACCACATACGAGAAATTAGAAGACAGAGAAGACTCAAGTGAGTACTTCCACAAAAGCTTTTCCTCAGCGTGGCACTAAAATGCATGCTATTAAAAATAATAGATTTCCACAAATACTGGGAGTCAGGGCTCGGTCAGGTTAGCTTAAATACATACACTAGTCATGGCAAATAACGGCCACGCATACTGTTATCACACAACACGCTGAAGAGGGAACATTCCCTATAACATCGCACGCAATAATAATAATAAACAATTAAAGTTCCAAAACAAAAAAACTCATTTAGCCCATAAAGTTTCTAATTAATTACTTTTTTATGCAACCTTAAGTAAAAGCATTATAGTACTCTGCTGGTTAGTAACTTTTAATAAACTATTTTATATACCTTGCTGTTAATTATAGAGTAATTTATTCTGTCCTCACAATAGAATGGTTAATTTTACACTTCTATTACAATAAATAAAACAATGAACATTCTAATTAAGTAGTATATATATATATATTGAACATCATGCTATCATCCATTTTATTTCCACTTACGTGATGTATCTAGTGAACTGCACACAACGCCAACATCTTCGTTATGTTCGCAATTGTGCTCGCCCCAACTCCAGTGGTTACAATCTTCAAGAGAGGTTTCATTTCCTTTACAATTTACTTGATCGAGCCAAATTGGACCGTTACCTGTATTTAGAATATTATTCAGAAAAATCATTATTTACAGTTGAAATCAAAGTATATTATTTTAAAATTTCGTTGGGAACGACGCTTAGGTGCCTCTAGAGAGGTGACGAATTACTATAAATTTTAAAATTGTTATTGAATTTTAACTAAAATACTCTGTAGAATAAACATTGGTGAAGTATATATCTTTACTCGATCGATTATTATCATAGGAACATCAAAAGATTGCATGAAAATCATAATCCTTAAATTGAGCGCTAATATTGTATTTGGTTTCAGATTACCAGTCATTAATAAGTCAATGTAATTGGAAAAACAAATCAAGTAGATAACGCTATTTAATTACTCTGTAGGATTGTCTGTCAAGTTTTAAGCTTTCGCTAAGTACTATTTTCATATATTTCCAGTACAGTTTTGACTAAATCCTTGGATAAAGTAGAATATTGAGCATATTACTTTTAAATCAATTAAACTTCTTATCGAAAATGATTTATCATTTTTTAAAAGAAATTTGCTATTTAGTTCTAATGATTACACCATATAATTGTTGGAACCTTTACCTGGTCCAAAAGCGCCATCTTTCTTCGCTACCGCAGTTCCATAATAGCCCATTGTTTTACAGATAACTTTTGCTGCTAAGTCACTAAAATCGTCATCGCATATTGTCCCCCAGATTCCACGATTTCGTATTTCTACTCTGCCTTCATGCTTCCCTGTTCCATTTACTAATCGTAATTCCACTGGGGCCTACAACCAAATACCGTGACTTTGTTATACGTAATAGCATGTTGCAGCTTATTTACGCATGTGTTCTTTAATGTTTATCTAAATTATTAAGTCACACATTTTGGATTCTATGAGCTAAATGGGCCACATACCACAAAGTTAATATCTCAATTTTATGTATATTAGGTATATTCTGTATTTATAATTGATTCATCTTTTATTTTAAATTCTAATTACTTTCGATACTTAGTTAAACTTAATAAGGGACTTATCTACGATGAAACTCATAATATAATTACCTCACAATGTTGACTTCCTTCATCAGAATGATCGTTGCAATCCGAAATTCCATCGCAAACAAAACGAATAGGAACACACTCTTTGCTAGTATCACAAAGCCAATGGTCTTTTGGACAAGCTTCTTCTGGAGTTGCGCAGACAATACCAACTATCTAAATATATATATTTTTTAAATGGTTAGAAAGGATAATGATTCTCCTCCGATAAAATTCATCAAAAGGTATTTTGAAATTTATGTACATAATTAAGAGTATATTTTGCAATGGGTTTCAAATTTGGTGCCGTTTGTGGGTAAACCAAATTATCACAAAACTCAAAAATTACTACGGCACTAAATTTAAAACGTAGGGTACAAAATGGCCATATTTATATATCTCAAAATGCTGATGTGATAAACCCAACTTCACGGACCTAGTGCTGATGACAACTGAGTTTTCAATATGCGTATTAAGCGAACGTAATAAATTGTAATGTACAAAAGGAATGATAAGACATGATTTTAAGTCATTTAAAAAGAAAAACAAGAAAAATAGAATTAATAAATTTGAATTACCTCCTGAGCCATGCAACTATGTACGCCCCATCCATTAAAATCACAATCTCTAAGCGAAGTTTCGTTCCCAGTACATGCCACATTGTCCATTAGATAGTAGGTTTCATTGTCTTTAACATCCAATGCGAAATATGAACTTGATTTCACGTCCAGTGCTCCTAGGGGGAACCCAAGTTCTTTGCAGGCGACATCAGCATCGTCCAAGTCGAACTGGTCATCGCAAATATATCCCCATTCGCCGAAAACTAAAGGTAATCATTTATAAATATAATCAAAATTGGACACTATATCCGATAGATTCGAGAAAGTTGTGTTCGTTTATTACTAATACAATAATAACGATTTACCTTTTATTTCGATACGTCCTTCACTTTTCACTTCAGACCCAGCTAGCTTTATCTCATAACCCAAAGACTTCGCTGAACAAGATTTTTCCTCCATACGATTACCGCAATCATCCACTCCATTGCAAACCTAAATTATAATATTTTATAATCTCAGCATGTGATTGTATGCATTTGTGAATTACCTGTGTATAATTAATACATTTATCGTTAGAGCATTTGTACATATTCGTACAATTTACGTGTGAAGTTCTCTCATAGTAACTGAATTCATTTGATGCAATTAATTTAACCGATTGACCTATATTTGTATCACTTAAACCACAGATGGTGCCGTCTTCCCTGTAACGTTAATGAACATAATAAAACTTTAGAATTAAATAAAAGAAGACGTTTATCACAAAATTCTTGATATTACACGTACTTGAATTTGAACGATTTGCACACAAATTCTTTTGCATTAACACATTTTTTTGCGCATTCCTGTAAATTTGTAAGAAACCATGTTTCGACGTCAAAAACGTCTAGCTCGGCATTTGGTGTTTCGACGAATTCGTCCATGAATCTCGTACAATTTACTTCATCCAAACCATTGGTACAATCCTAAAATTAAAAGTAAGTTATTAAAAAGCAACAAATTGCGAAATTGCAAACCTAATGCAGTAATTTATTTAATTAATATCAATGTTTTGACATCGCATATGCCTTCATCACGAGGCTACAATAGAAATCGCTAACAAAGAGAGTACAACAAAAAAGAGCACTCCACATTTAAGTATGTTAGTTTAATAAAATTTTATTTCTTAATACCAATTATCGCTACATAGTTACTCTTACCTTTTCTCCATCGCAAACCCAAATAAATGGTAGACATTCTCCTGGCAAACATTGGAAATCAATATCTCGACATTTCTGTATAGATTTTTCGGTATAATTCGTTGCCATGTTTTTTTCACCAAAATAATAATCAGCACTTGTATCAGTTGAAGGGAACGGAGGAGGCCAGTGTTTGGTTCCTTTACGATTCTTCGTTCCTTGGACATTAATTGTGGAAGTTAGTGTTTTGACATGCCCTTGATCGCTTGAAGCTAATATGTTGGTTGTATGTCGATTAGTATTGCTTCCACTTTTCACATTTGTGATTTTTCGAGTATCTTCGATACTGGATGGCCTCTGTCCTAAATTTGATCCTTGGTTTAGGTATTGCAAATTGTGTATAGCATGTTGACTTTCCGAAGTCTGCTGATCAGGATATATAGGATTGTACTGAAAAGATAAATTATTTTAATAAATCTGCACTGGACTTTCTTATACGTAGTAAATATATCAGTTTAGATATGAAAAATAATAAAATGAATCTATCAAAAATTCGAGGAAATGAAATTAATCATTACATATAAGTAATTATTATAATCAGGAACTTCTTAGCCGAATATATTCTTCAATACTACAATATCATTATCCTTTTGAACACTTCCCTCTCAATTTATTTTGCAAAATCCACAGCAAGTGATAAATCCTAAATTATTTTAGTTTACTTGGACATCCTGTTAAAACATTGCCAGTCATAGTCGATTGATGTATTAAATATAAGTCTCCATACCTACGAAACTATGGCAGCATAACTAAGATATTTAATCATTTTAGAAGCTAGATGGATGGATGAGATTAAAACTAAAGGTGAATTGACCTTAGGACTCTTCATACCGTAAATTACAAAATAAATAAACATAAAATGCATTTTTAGTTAAAATTGTATAAATAAAAGCAAGCGGTCGTAAAATATCTCTTGTATTGTAGAGTGCAAAAATACAGTAGGAACAAAATTTATAAGAGCAGCATTAAGTATCGATTTTCTCAAAAACGAGATAACTCAGTCAATGAAGGACACTGGTAACATAGGGACCCGACATATCAAACAACAGACTCGTCCCGTTTCGCTGCCATATCAAATGGAAAGTATCCCAGCAAAATGTGCGATATAAACAAAGCTATATCGTACGTATCGCCAACAGAAGGCTCTTTCCGAAGCAGAATGTGTCCATACATACACCAGCTGTGGCCAATACGCAGTCTCTCAATAATATCGTGGTTTTCGTGGTATCATTTTAAATGTAAAAATATCTACATAGTTATAGGAGTTAATAAAATAAGCTCACTTACATTTGGCAACTGAGTATTTTCTTGTACACTTCCTTCTTGATCATATATATTTAAGCCATGCTCTTTTCCATGTCCATAGTTCTGTGTATTGACAAGCTTTTTATTATTTTCAAAAATATCCGGATTTTGACCTTGTAAATTTGGACTTTGAAACAAAGTTTGATCAGTATGTGGATGACTGTGGATTTCATAATTATGTCCGTGATGCAGGCCCTGGTTTTTATTTTCTAAAGTTTTATCATGTGATTCTTGATAGATTTTGGAGCCAGTTTGTCCAATATTGCCTATTTGGGAATGGTCACTTGTTCTGCCATCATGGTTATAAATTTGTCCTTTGTTTTGATATAATGTTTGGCCAGTGGGTCTTGTATTATGTGAATATGTTATATTTTTGGTTTGTGCCACATGTGCTGTTGTTCCTGCAGCAGGTCTAACCTGACCTGCATTTGTATTAGGCGTTGATATGGTACACTTAACATTATAGGGCCAGTCGCACACTTTTAAATCTGGATTGAATACAGTTCCAGGACCACAATCTTGAATATGAGTTGCACCATTGGCACAATTTAAAAATTTATTGCAAATATAGGGATGTGGAACTAACCCATTGTATCCTAACGGGCATTTTATGGGCGCCTGACTTTGAGCACTACCTCTATCTGTCCTTGAAGTTTGAATTAGAATATGGTCTGATCTTGTTCTAGAAATATCTTCTTGCGTTGTCGGATTTTGACTTGTAAGTTGTAAAGTATTTTGTTTTAATGTAGTACACTTGACGTTGTATGGCCAGTCACATATTTTCAAATCCGGATTGAATACAGTACCAGAACCGCAGTCTTTGATGCTAGTAACGCCGTTGGCGCAGTTCAAATATTTTTCACAAATATATGGATGAGGCTGTAATTCACTACTTCCTGATGAGCATTTTATAGGTGTCCCCCTTTGAGCACTTCCTGTATCAATTCTTGTTATATGACCTGAGTTGTGGCCAGACTGTGTTGTTCCAGATAGTCCTCTTTGTATTTGAAAATTATTTTGTGATTCTGCTGGAGCGTTATTTTGATTGGTTCTTGTATCGTGATTCGGAATATATAGTGAATTTGCTGGTTTTATAATATCACCTTGGGTTTGGCCATATTTAGTTGATGCACTACTCCATGTACTTTGAGATGTTTGAGTTGTTTGACCAGTTTGAGCTTGCCCATAATCTTTTATATAATGTCCTGGAATATAAGGATGGTTTAACTGTGTTCCAGTGTGTGGTAGTACAGGTTGAAATGCTCCTCCAGGATATTGTTGACCTGTTTGATGTCCATATTGATATACGTTTACCCTCTGGTGACCTTGTTGAATTTCTTTAGTTTCACCTGCATTATAGCAATTTGGATCGCAATTTTGAGTCCTTGTATTCTCTTGCGGCAGCCCTTGTATTTTATGTTGAGATCCTTGAGTTGTTTGGTATATTGGGCGAATGGTCTCAGGCGCCGCAATATTTTGGCAATTTGGTGCGCAATTTCGGTGTATATTCGGATCTCTACCATGTTCAGTTGCAGCACCTTGCACATGAGATCCGTACTGGGTATTAGTTTGAAAATGTTGTTGGGTTGTTGTCGTTGGGCGGTTTATACAATTAGGATCACAATTCAATGTTGGTATGATTTTAGATAATCCTTGCTGATTAAGTGGTGCTTGGCAACGTGGGTCGCAGTTTAATATTGGTTTTCTTTGATGAGCTTCTTGTCCAATGGATGAAGTTGCACCAGCGTTTTGGCAATTTGTGTCACAGTTTTGAGATGGTCTAGATTGCGCTCCACCTTGAGATTGAATACCGGAATGATAAGTTCCTTCTTTATAGCCAAATTGGTTGGTTTGATGTCCGACAGATGAAGTTGATCCAGTAGTTTGACAGTTTGGAGCACAATCTTGTGTTTGTATGCTTTTAGTAATCCCACCTAAATGAGTCTGAGCATACGGATTAGAATGGCCTGTTTGATGCTTATAAATTTGTCCTGCATACCCTTGATTAGCTAGGTGTGTTGGCAAAAAACTCGTTCCGGATTGATATAAAGTTTCATCCTTTTCTCTATAGAAACCAGTTTGTATATTTTTATCTGTAATATGTTGTTCGTTATGGCTTTGTTGATTACTTTGCATATGTCCTCTTCCAGCTCTAACGTCTTGATCTGTCAGAATATAAGACTCCGGTGTCTCACTTACAGAACCTGAACTACATTTTGTATTTCTAGGATGATCACATGCTTGAATAATTGGATTGAAAACAGTTCCTGGTCCACAATCTTGTATGTATGTTTGTCCGTTAGCACAGTTAACGAATTTCGTACAGTCCTTCGGATAAGGTAGTAGTCCTGAAAATGTTGGGCTACAAAGTACTTGCTTAGTACTGGTGGTGTCAGTATATTTTTCTGACCGTACTTGCTGATTATGTGCACCTGAAATGCACTGAACCTTAAATGGAAAATCACACTCTAATGTGCTTGGATTAAATAAGGTTCCCGGGGCACAATTTTGAATGAATCCACGCCCTTTCCAGCAGTTTAGAAACTGGGAACAAGACCACAAATATACTACTTGTCCAGTGTAGTTTTTAGGGCATTGTTCAAATGCCATGTTGCTATATGGTCTAGCTTTAAATGCATGCACCTCTTCTGGACGTGGTGGCCAATGAAAACCAAATACTTCTAATTCTTTAGTTACTGGAGGCAGATGACTTTTGCCAGGATCTATTTCATATGGTTTATTCGCTTCAGAATTATGCTTATATTGACCTGAATATTCAAGCTTATCATATATTTGTATATTTGAATTTAAAGGAGCTAATTTATCTTGAATCACTGGTTGGTTTGTATCGAAGTTTTTATTTGGATCAAATTGCTGACTTTGTTCAACAACTACAGTGTGAGGATGGTTTATGAAGAGAGTTAAACCTTTTTGTCTTGTCTTTTCTGATTGTGTATTGAAAGATCCAAGTTTGGAATCAATAGGTTGCTTATGGTTATTGATTGGTCTTTCCTGACCTAATTCAAGTGTGCTGAAACCTAATTTCTGTGTATCACTGCTTTCATAATTTGAATTTGAGTATTCAGGACGTGCTCCTGAATGTGCAGTTTCAACTCTTTCCTGGTAGTTGTTAGAAATCGTTTGTTCCCTCCATTCTTGTTTAGATTCACGTCCAGACACATGAGAGTTTAATTGTTTTTGTTCAGCAATACTAGTCGGTACTTGTTCTGATGTACCTGGACTTAAATATTGTGGGGTTTTGCTATGAATATGTACTTTACTGTAATTGTGGTGCATTATTACGTTTTGGTTTATAGGCTGAATGGCTATCTTTCTCCATATTGATTTGAATGGTGATGATGTTGTGGTTTCACCGGGAGTATGTATCTGAAATATACAAGAAAATTTGGTAAATAATATAGTTCATAGGTATTATGTGTCTATATCTATATTCACAAGCATTTGCGGTGCCAATGCCTAAAGTTTTAGCATGGCGAATTTCTGAATAAATAAATAATATATGTACTATAAATAGAATGATCAAAGCAACAATTAAACCAACAATGGTATAGAAATCAATCAAAGATATCTTTATTCATACCTTGCTTATTACAAAAAGTATATTTGGCGAACTTTTGCCTAAACTGTGTCATGTCGAATTTCTATATTAATAAATATTATTGCACCATAATTATAATAATCGAAGTAACAATCAAATCAACAATGATATAATAGTCAATCTAAAATATCAACAGTCATATGTTTTATTCAAAGCTGGAAAAAACGAAAACAGTTCAACTGTATTTTTATTTATTTTAAAGATTATTACTTTCATTAGTTTTTTACGGCTTTCAGTTATAACCTGAATAAACTTTAAATACATCAAAAAACTTATAATTTTAAGTAGATTTTTTTAGATAATTACAATTTTATAAGTGCTTTTTAAGGCCTGTCTTTATTACCGGGCCCAATATCGCCTGAAGTACGGCTCTGATTGGATTTAAAATGCGAGCACGATTAACCAAATAGCTACACAATATGTGTGCCAAATTTGGCTGAAATCGGTTTGGTACTTTCAGAGGAGTAGAGGTGACAAAATTTTGGTCTTACGACTAGCGATTGAGCGAACGAGCGTTGAACATTTTACCAAGTATATGACATATTTATGCGTGTACAGCTTAGGCAACAAAAGATGAGCGCTCTAAAGAATGCGAGTGCGGTTCCCTATTTTAGCACAACGGGCCAATGAAATATGCATAAAAACCTAAATAAATACGTTATCACCTTTTAGCGCTCTATTAAAATTTGACAATGCAAACGACCAAACAAATGTTCATAACAAACATCCGCGTCACGCGCATGACTTTTGTCGGGCGATTGTAGGCCCCTCTCTTATCTCGACTCTATGACTAATGCAATAATAAGTTAAACTAAAAACCCAGCGTCGGTGTGTTTATTTTAATTTTATTAGTACCGCATAATTTCGTTTTGTATGATTAAATAAAATAAAATGGAGAGCAAAATCATGTAATTTATTAAAAAGTTTATTTAATTTGTTTTATAAGATTTTCATATTATTATCGTGTTTGTTTCTTTAATTATATTTTATTTATAGGAAATAAATATTAAAATATTTAATAAGAGTTGAATTGATAAGCGGAGCATTGCTTTCCTTTACCGCACCGCTCAACTTTCATTACCTAAGCTGTACAATGGTATACTTGTGCCATCGTTGATGTATGGAAATGATGTTGGGTTGGGCAAACCAACCATAAGAAGCGCGTGACTGCTGTGGAAATGACATTTTTAAGAGGTATTTGTGGTGTATCACTTGTTAAAACGTTACCAACACATAGTAATAAAGTGTCGCCAACCATATATTGTAAAAAATACTAGACACCTTGTCTTGTTTATATACTTAGAAATGTGAATACACAACTTTAAAAATTCATATCTTTAAATATATAAACTTTAACTTATAGTCATATTATAAGAACCTTCTATAAAAAATATCTTGAGGTAGCAACCCTAATGCATGCAGCCAAATACATAATTCAAAATCACAATTTTAATTTTTCCTGGGTTCCAAATAGGTCTATTAGAAATTTTTATTATGTGCTAAAAAGAAGTTTGAAAAATAAATAAGAATAATTATAAACTAACAATAACGTGTTTTATTAGTAATTAAAGCCGATGTAAACAGTTTTCCGTTTATATTAAAACACATCTATTTAGCGGTCTAAAATTTAGAAATATTTTTAAAATAGCATACTTACGCAATTTATATATTCCGAACTAAAAACTACACTTATCACAATAATTAAGTCACGTATTTTTAACATTCTTTCACATTACTTACGGAAAGTCAGTAATATACTTTGTTACTATATCACAAGCAAATGTTATGCATCAATTTTGAGACCTATATTATCAGTAATCATTATCAGCTGGGGTCAGCATTTGACATTAGTTACTTAAACGAAGCGAAACAAAGTCTGTTTGTGACGCATTCTTTGGTTTCTATGTTTTAATCTATATATGTCATTTCTGAGTATACTTATATTAAATTTAAACATCTAAAGCGTCTTGCACATTCTTCTAAGTAGTAGGTATATATATTGTATATGCCCAATAGTTACAATAAACTTATTATTATTATTATCATCTACCTCTACGTCTGGTCATCATAATTAATTAATTATATTCTTGAATGTTTAAAATTTTGCAATAATTTCTCTATCTAACAAAATATACTTACTATGTATATGAATTACGTATTTGGTTCAGTGCAATACACTGCAGATGTTTTAGTTTTCAAATGTACTTGAGATTTGACCAAATATTTTACTAACCTTTGTAACGATTTTTCACTAAATTTATTTATGACAACAAATATTAAATGTCAAAATATTTGTGTCTATTTATAAATATTTACAATACTTATTTATTACTTCGTGTAAGAAAGTAAAAAGTAATTTATAAATAAATGAAACAAAAATTGACTATTTCGTCACAGTATAAATTATATAATATGCAATTGCAGAAATGAATTATAGGTCCACATAAATATACAAAAAATAATTTTAAATTCTTATACATCAATATGTTATATTGATTTAAATTATACCATTTAAATCATTTAAAATAGTAAAATAGTAAGTGATTTCTCTTTCAGATAAATATTTGTTTCCATGAACGATGTTAGTGAGTAAATTCCTTTTGTATATTTAATAAGTGAATCTATGAATAGATGCTCTGCATTATAATTACTAAATACGTAATGATGCCACCAATAATCTAAAATTCAAATTTAAAAATTATTATTTCCTTTTATAATTAAATTATACTACTTACTACTTGGGCAAACGGTAAATCAACGTTGAAGAATCCTAATGCTGAAATTTGTAAATTTTCATCGACTAATTGAACCAACCAATTCACCATCTGCAAAATGACTAAGCTTAAACAATTTTTTAATGTATTTATAGATTTCACAATGAAGTATTTCTTCGTATAATTTTCATACAAAATTAATCAAAAAGTCACTATTTGGTCACCCAAAAATCGAAAAAGTTTTAAATATTTTGTCAATATTGTACACTCACACCTACATAATTCTGTTTCTTACTAACAATTACTTACCTCTTGTCTCATTTTGAAATTCTGCAAATCAAATTTGAATCGTATCAAATGCTTCTTGATTTCGTTAGCCTAAAATTAAAAAATTCTGAGAATTTTTGTTTTATTTTATTTTTCTGTGATGGTGTTCTTATTGAGCAACCGCTCCAAAACATCTATATATTATCTTCACTAGTTTGTTTTCCAATATTATAGTGCTAGTAATTCTTTATATTAATACAATTCCATACCGTAATTGTTTTGTAATACTGGTTTTCCACATTTGGAGATTATGATTTTACTGTCCTGTTATTGGTCAATTATCACTTCTTAAGCCTTCCAATAGTTTAATTCAAAACAATAAATTACTTATTTCAGTTTTTTTACCGTTAAATAATTATGTATTAGATACTAAAGCAACTGGCTGAAAGCCAAGCAGGGTTCTGAAGAGAAAGAGGCACGATGGATAATATCAACATAATAATAACGCCATAGAAAAAGAAATTAGGGAGGAAAAAGAAAAACTATATGTCTTTTTCACTGATTTAAAAGTGGCTTTTGACCAAGTTACCAGAAAGGGACTAATAGATATGCTATGAGCAAGCCAAATTAACGAAAATCTTGTACGAAGGATTGCAGAGATTTACAAAGAAAAGGAAAACATCATGAGAATAATCGGTGCATAATGCAGTACATTTTGGACAACGCATTGACTAAGAGTCCTATACTATTCTCAGTTTACATGTCAGCCATGAAACAGCATCTGCGAAAAGGACAAACAGGAGGAATTGTAATAGGGAAAAAGGAGTTCTGGCCACTGGCATACGCAGACGATCTGGTAAAAGTGGTCAAACATAAAGAAGAAATGCAGTCTGTAATGAAGAGATTGATGAGCTACCTAAAATGTAAAGACATGCCATTAAACACGAAAAAATCCAAAATTATAAGGAGGTAGAGAACCAGAAGAAAAACTGGCGTGGAAAGGCCAGGAAATAGAAGAAAAAAACATTTAAATGCCTGGGTTACACATTTCAGAAGAATAATGGGGATGTATGACATATTAAAGACAAAAGAGAGTAAGAGTTGCAATTGCGCAAATCTGGAATATAGGAGAGCGGTGATTTCGGAATAATTTCAAATTAAGGATGATGTTATTTGGCAGCACAATCGCAAGTGGTATGATGCCTGCGGAAATCTGGGGATGTAAAGAGCAGAATATAAATAAGGCACAAAGAAAATACATACGATGTTAGGAGGCTTCGAAATCAAACTTATATAGCCAATATCTTAAAACATGCAACTATTTGTACGATGTTGAATAATAATTCTGAATATTTTAGTACATAGTGACGTAGTCTAGTTCCAATTTGCTTGCGTTATCAATAATACTAATGTTACTCTGTCTAAACTTACTTGAAATGTGACTGAAAAACAAGCCCATATGAAGCACGATAATTCGGCAACCGAAATGAGCAACCTGTAGTAATTTTCGAAAAACCATTCATTGTCTCTTGAAAGACATTTTATCATACAATTGAAGATTGTGAGTGTCTCTTTGGTAATCCAGATGAAGTACGTTGCACACGTCAGCAAAATATGAAATGCATATGCTTCATTTAATTCTTTCATAGCTTTACACAATTTTGTACGACACATCGAGAACGTTTTTAAATCTTCGGGTTTGAAGAACATTCTTCTTGTATTATTTCTGAACAAATATGTCATTTTTGCGATATTGTCTATGTGTTCAAACTTGGAGAAGCTTTCAAAATATGTGTTTATTGCTTCGAAACGTTCCTCAAAAATGAGACACCATGTGCAGAATTGTAGTCGATATACCGTATTTATAGCCATTGGAAATATGGTAATTATTGAAATAAGGACATTTCTTCGGATGCTTTCAACTGCTACATTTGACAATATTATCAAAATGCTGCCAATCAATATAATAGTAATTTTTATGTTACACTTTTTATTATTCATCTGAACTCCGTATTTCTTCCATGTCAAATCACATTCATACAAACTAACAAACAGATTATTGATTACCTGTGTGTATCTATTTGAACTTACAATTGCAATAACAAAACCAACACACTGCATTATGTATAAAACTAAATATGTAACATCGACCAAAGTTGCGATAGCTTCTATCTGAATCATAAAACTAGGTATTACACCATGTTGAATCATTATGAGAAGTATTAAGCAAAACCACATTGACAAAGAATAAGCGAGTTGATACTTGCTACTTTGTATGAATACGTTTTGTATTCCGTGAACGAATCTGTAAGGGGATAACCCGAATAGCCGTGACAAGTAATAGACTAGTTGGTATTCGTATATTGCACCTTGGTGGTTCATTCTTTCATCCGATGTATTGGAAAGCACTGTAAATAAATATTATTGGTTTAAATATTATTGAATTCTTCGCATCTAATATGCATTTATGACTATTATTGGTCGAAAGGGCACCATACGATTTTACTAATACTCTTCAACTTACGACGGGATACCGCGTCGATCATATTTTATGGAAATTGGTTAATTTTAGATGAGATCCAAGGTCCAGCAAGAACTACCAGTCTTGTGCTTTTGTAATCTAAGTTTCATTTCTAAGTCGTATACCTTTTCTCCCGTACATATTACTTCACTCATTATTAATAACATTTTATGCTTCCAAAATAATAAATTCATGTTTTTGTCGTAAGTCGAGGAACCAGATTTGGTTTATTCAAGTTTATTAAATATAAACTAACCCTAATCTAAACTATTAATCTTCTACTAATAGTATTATTCTGCTTCAAACGATTTAGGCTCACATTCATAATTAGGTAATCTGTGCGAATGTGGACACTTTACAAGTTATTGGGAATATTTGTCCAATAATTAAATATTAACATTCACCTTAAATATGCACTCGTCGCTGGAGAATTTTTAAATTTTCACATATATATATTTTATTTGTTATTAAGGTAGAAATGTTTTTGCCTTATTGGAATCTGTATAAATTAAATTAAACAAGAATATTTGCTTCTGAAATAATTTATATTTATATATTAATTCACCAACCTCATATTTTTCCGTCTTATGTTTTTCCTAGTAAAACGAATCATAAACATGTTTAATTTCATGCAATCGGTAAAACAAACAAAAAATTAATGAATTTTACAAACTAAATGATTGATTTTGAATAGAGATTTATTTTATTTTATTCTGTGTTAAATTACGATCAAGTTTAACCTATTGCAATGTGTACTGACTAATTCATTACTTCTAGCGTGTTATATACAATAGCAGGTATATCGAAAAAATTTTAGGTCGGTTATAACGAACAAATTTGTTCTTTTTGTGTAACTAATGAGAATTATTTATAAGCGTCTGTCTTTTGAAATTAACAAATACCATTTTAACAAATTAAATTACTTCTAACCTATTAAGGAAAGTGCTTATACTCATGTATAGCTGATCGATCAATTTCAAACAACAAAATATATTACATATATATATATATGCATTATGTAAACATTAGAACGACCCAATTTTACTTTCTTATACGAGGTAATAAATAAGTATTCTAATCATGAAAAATATTGATCCCGAAACATTAACGGAAATAACATCTTTTGGGTTAAACTGAGTCTTTAGTTGGCAATCTGACAGTTGCAACGAAATACATAGAAAGCATACCCTACGAAGGGATTTGCCCCTTAAGCCATGGCAAAGTTTAGGTTGGGGGGGGGGGGGGGGGGCAGATCAAGAAAACACATTCGATGAATTATCTGGAAATATCCGTCAACGGTTATATGTTTTTTACTAAACGTCAGATTGCCAACTAAAGACTCAGTTTTACCATCTTTTGACCTACCCTGAATCGAATCTGACTATTTGCGTGTATGCGTTTGCACACAAATAAATATCATTATTAAATGTTTGAATGTTCAACTCAGCTGTGGTAGGTTTTCGGTAAGGGCAGAAAATGAACAAATGTCTTTTATCCACAACGTTAAATTTTTATTTCTTAAACGAAATAAAATCACCGAATGACCTCGCTTTATATGTTAGGCTTGTATGCTTCGAAACAAGCGATGATCTCTTTTGAACTTATCAAAATTTAAACAAATTTACCACCCAATTCGTATAATAAAGTTTATTGTATGAGTATAAATAATTTTTTATAATTTTTATACGAGGCAATACGTATTCTAAATATATGAAAAAACTAATAATGCAACTAGTGGTTCCAGTTCCCATCATACTTGAAAGAGTAAAAGTTGTTTGTTACCTGTTCCTTTCTTTATATCTAAATTAGTAACCATGGAACGGTGGTCTGGTAAAGTAGCAGTTGTTACCGGCGCAAGTGCTGGTATTGGATATTCCGTTGTCGAGAAATTAGTAAGAAGTGGATTACAGGTGATACAAATAGTTTTGTTTTTATAATTTCTACTATATTAATAACATATACTTGTTATCCAATTAAATATAAAATAATTCCCTAATTCTACAAAGATTAAAGTATCAAATGAATACGTATATTTAGTGATAAAAAGGCATAGTTACACTAATCTACACGCGTTAATCATTTTCACAGTGCATATTTTGTTAGGTTTTTAGTTCATTTGAAGATTAGAAAGACGCCCGCCCATAATAAGTCAATTATAGGCGTAGTGAATGATTTTATTTTCTTTAATGTTTAAACATTTATATTTGAATACCCTTCCTATCTAAACAAAATATACCTACTACGTATAAGAAAGTCCAGTGGTTTTACTTTTCTTTTTAAAACCAATGTGAAAAAGTAGTTGCTGATTTGGTTGTAATAAAAGTAAAATATTTTAAATGTATTATTTCAGAAGTAACAAATGACTAAATTATTTAAGCGCTTACGGTGTGTTACTCTAAATTTCACATTTTTTATTTGGCCTAGTTAATAATATGAAAATAAAAATTTAGCTTCATTGTAATAGAAATATTTTTTGCTGCAGAAGCGATAACATGCTTTCTATGTTTAAAGTTCTCCACTTTCACTTAATTCTTTTATTTCTATCAATGAAATTATGGTTACAGCTATTGCACTGGACATTCTTATACAGTAGTAGGTATATTTTGTTTATATCAATGGTTACAATAAAGTTATTATTATAATTTACCTCCACATCCGACCATAATCATTTATAATGTTAAACATTTTCTAATAACCTCTCTATCTAACAAAATATCCTGTCTACATATACGAAAGTTTAGAGCAATTCATGACCGATGTTTTACTTCTAATATAATAATGTAATTTGTTTTGGTTTGTTAAGGTTGTTGGTTTTGCAAGAAGACCTGAATTGATTGTAGAGCATGCTAAAAAACTGTCTGACTGCAGTGGAAAACTATTCGCAGTGAAGTGTGATCTGACCAGAGAAGAAGATATAATTGCTGGATTTAAATGGGTTTGCGAACACTTGGGACCTATTCATATTCTTGTTAACAATGCTGGAGTGCTTAAAGATGGATTTCTACATGGTATTTTGTATATCAATAACAGTATAGCATACAATATATACGAGTATATACTAAGTTTGTTGGAACAACATTTTACACTATGCAAGAGTTGCAGCAAATAGTTATTCAAATGGTTACACATAGTGTAGAAAACTGAAAAATTGCTGCAATCCTGGTCTAGTCTAAATCGATTTTTTGTCATTGTATATGCAATACTTCTCAATTCTAAAAACTTGAACCAGAAATACACCATAAACAAATCTTCTTCTTCTACTAATGCATTTGCAAAGAGAATCGGGCAACACTCATTTTGCCTTACGGTTACTTTATTACCTTTTTGAAGTACGCGGTATACGAGGGTGGTCTGAAAAGTTTCCGACCTAACAAAGATACAAGACATTTTTTCAGAATTTTTATTTTATTTTTCAGTGCTGCTATTTTCATGTTGAGGTCGGAAACTTTTCAGACCATCCTCGTATGTATATATATATATATATATATATATATATATATATATTCATATATATATATATATATATATATATATATATATATATATATATATATATATATATATATATTATATATATATATATATATATATATATATATATATATATTTATATATATATATATATATATATATATATATATATATATATATATATATATATACACACATATATATAGATATATATATATATATACGAGGATGGTCTGAAAAGTTTCCGACCTCAACAAGAAAATAGCAGCACTGAAAAGTAAAATAAAATTCTGAAAAAATGTCTTGTATCTTTGTTAGGTCGGAAACTTTTCAGACCACCCTCGTATACCGCGTATTTCAAAAATTAATTCCGTTGTGGATTAGTTAGATGAAAGGAAAATTGGGACTGGAAAATACTTATATACTTATATATATATATATATATATATATATATATATATATATATATATATATATATATACTAATATATAGAAGATTAGTTAGATGAAAGGAAAAGTGGGATTAAGAAGTATTTTTCCAGTCCCAATTTTCCTTTCATCTAACTAATCCACAACGGAATTAATTGTTTCATCATGATTTTCCATGTGAATATTATGAAAAATCAATGTAAACATAAAAAACAATAGATGCCCGAAATAAATATTTCATTTGACTAACTTTCTCAAATCTTTTGGTAGATGGTAAAACAGAAGAATGGCGCTTGATATTCGACACAAATGTAATCGGACTGTGTATTTGCACTCGCCACGCAGTTCAGCAGATGCTGAAAAACAAAATCGATGGACATATCGTACATATTAACAGTATTGCCGGCCATCAAGTAACCCATCATGATCCACCTGCTGCTAGCGTTTACCCTGCTTCCAAACATGCAGTCACAGCACTAACCGAAAGTTTTCGCCAAGAAATGGTGTATTTAAAAAACAAAATTAAAGTTACAGTAAGTTACGAAAAGTAAAATAAATTGATGGGATTACGTTTTAAACATTTTATTAGATTAATAATTAAAGACCTTCGATACCTATTTCAAGTACCTTTTACATTTTCTCATCAGAAAATCGTAATTTTCCGTTTTTCGCAGCTATTCGATATGCTGCTTACAAATTCAATTTATATTCTAGACATCAATTAATAAGCAGCGTCTCGAATAATCCTCTTTTTTCCGAAAAGATTTTAAATAATCTTAAAATGCAACGGCCCATTAGCTCAGTTGGTTAGAGCGTCGTGCTAATAACGCGAAGGTCGCGGGTTCGATCCCCTCATGGGCCAATTACAATTTTAATATATTTGTAGGATTAAGAGCCGGTATTTTCATCTCCGAATAAAGCCGTAGATAAGCTATCTAGGCTTTAGTTCAATTCTTTACATGTATAGGCGTATTCACATAAGAAGGACATTTTTGTAGCATGAATCATCACTACACTCCATATGATTATATGTAAAAATATTATGATTCATGCCACAAAAATGTTCTTCTTATGTGAATTCGCCTATATAATCATATGGAGAGTGTAGTGATGATTCATCCCACAAAAGTTTTCTTCTTATGTGAATTCGCCTATTCATGTAAAGAATTGAACTAACGACTAAGATAGCTTATCTACGGCTTTATTCGGAGATGGAAATTCCGGCCCTTAATCCTACAAATATATTAAAATTGTAATTGGCCCATGAGGGGATCGAACCCGCGACCTTCGCGTTATTAGCACGACGCTCTAACCAACTGAGCTAATGGGCCTTCGCATTTTAAGATTATTTGCCTCAAAAATGTTCTTGTTATGTAAATTCGACTATATGTAAAAAGTGTATGATTCATGCCACAAAAATGTTCTTCTTATGTGAATTCGACTATAAATATCCTATGCTTAACAGTTAGATAACTATCAGGAATTTATCTGAAGATGGAAATACCGGGCTTTAAACATATTTGTGTTTTCAGAGTATTAGTCCAGGGTTAACTTATACAGATATGTTCCATGTTGGGAACTCAGAGAGATTCAGTCCTGAAAAAGTGAAAGAAATGCCGTATCTCTTACCTGAAGATGTCGCCAATGCTGTCATCTACGTTTTGGGAACTCCACCTCATGTGCAAGTAATTTACTATTACCAAATATTGTAAATTTAATTCTAATTCGTCTATATTTTTAGGTTCATGAGCTGACTATCAAACCAGTAGGAGAGGAAGTTTGAGCTATCTAGTAGATAGTTCAGTTGTTTACATGTAAATTTCCTAAATGATTTATTGGACTTTTCTTTGTTAACCCAGATGTACCAGTTATTCCATTTTATAAAAAACATTTTTTATTTAAATTATTTATTTACATTCTTCGAAACAATACTATAGTGTTGTAATAATTTTGGATTAAGTCTTAAGGGCAGACCTACATAAAAGACGTTTGTATCTTCAAAAACTTAGTTCATTGTAGAGTATGATATTGTATAAAACAATTTATATGCACACCGTCACATTTTACGCCTAGTTGTGGTTTTCTTTGTTGTAATATAAATTTAAAAATACATACTATGCAAAGCGAAGAAAATAAAAGCCTATTTATAAATTTGACATATAATATTGAACAATCATAAAGTTAGATTATTATACTGGTTTACAATTGTTGAATTATTTATGTATATTTTTCCCCTATTTAAAGGATACTTTAATTTTAGTTTTATAGTATCATTGGCAAAATAAAACCGCATACGCCATGGTTAAACGGAAGCGTTCATTTGTATGATATAATTATCAAAATAATTATTTTGCTAGTATCCTACGACGAAGGTCAATATTGCTGCAGTATCTCTGTAGATAGCGAATCACATGTACCTGTAATATTTTGCTCAGTAACGATTCTAAGCAAAAATATTTTTAATTCAATATGGATCGTTGGCGTGGAAAGGTTGCAGTTGTGACTGGCGCTAGTGCAGGCATTGGAGCCTGTATTTCGGCTAAATTAGTGGAAGAAGGCATTAAGGTTCGTAATATATTTACTTATTTTTTACTAAACATTTCAAATTACTTTATCATGTATTGATTGTACAACACTGTATAAATACTTTTTTATGTGGAATGATTACGCATTTCCTTATGATGTACAATTTTAAATAATTCCAATGCCATTTATTGTTGTTAGTTTTTTGTTTAACATTTAATTTGATTACTTGCAATTATGTAGTAAATCAGTGAGGCATATACACCCATATATATATATATATATATATATATATATATATATATATATATATATATATATATATATATATATGTATATATATATATATATATATATATATATATATATATTATATATATATATATATATCTATATATATATAATAGATATATATATATATATATATATATATATATATATATATATATATATATATATATATATATATATATATATATATATATATATATATATGTGTCAATTTTTAATATTTTTTTGAATTATATAACAATTTATTTAAACAGTGATTTTCCGTTGTATGCAATCAAAAAAAGATAAAGTAATTTTGAAGTGGTTAATTACACAAAAAAATGTACTTAATAAATGTTATAGAGATAAATATTAGATTTAGTCAAGTAATTGGATAATAATAAAGCAAACAACACAGGTGAGGCATATACACCCATATATATATATATATATATATATATATATATATATATATATATATATATATATATATATATATATGTATATATATATATATATATATATATATATATATATATATATATACATATATATATATATATATATATATTATATATATATATATATATATATATATATACATATATATAGATATATATATATATATATATATATATATATATATATATATATATATATATATATATATATATATATATGTGTCAATTTTTAATATTTTTTTGAATTATATAACAATTTATTTAAACAGTGATTTTCCGTTTTATGCAATCAAAAAAAGATAAAGTAATTTTGAAGTGGTGAATTACACAAAAAAATGTACTTAATAAATGTTATAGAGATAAATATTAGATTTAGTCAAGTAATTGGATAATAATAAAGCAAACAACACAGGTTTTTATGAACTATATCTAACACACTGCATATTCAAAATTTATAAAAGATATATTAATTTGCCACTCTAAAAAGAAACGGCATTTATTCGTCGATATCAATTGTATTACTTAATGAACCTTCGTTTGCACCTTAAAAAAAGGATATTTTTTGTACATTATCAAATATCAAGGAATTAAAAAAATATATACGTGTAGGAAATGACATTTAGAAGGTTATAAACGTATTAGTTTTGCACGGCATCAACAATAAATATGAACGCGATTCAAATCCAAGGTCAGTCGCATAGAAACTGACATCATACAACATTAGTAAATTAATTAAACAAGCGATCCTTTAAATATATACGATATACTGAAAAGTATCATTTACAGGGTTAATGCGTGTTAAAGTGTGACATACTCCCGAACTATTAGTTAATTAATTTTGAAACCAACATCACTATACGTGTGAAATTAAGACCAAATTTAAATGGAATTGGTTATTTTTACGTAATGGATATTTCTAAAAAGATAACTAATTTACCAAATATTTTAAATTTATTTTAAAGGTTGTTGGTTTTGCCCGACGAGTTGAGAGAGTAGAAGAATTATCTAAAAAACTTGTAAAATACCCAGGAAAATTGATAGCGGTCAAATGCGATGTCAGCAACAAAGACGATATTATCAAAGCATTCGCATGGGTACAAGAAAATGTTGGACCAATTCATATACTGATCAACAACGCCGGCCTTTATAAGGAGGGATCTCTTTTGGGTATTATTTATTTCTATTAATTTTTTATTTAGGATAATTTGAAGATAATGGAAGAAAATACGATAATTACATCAATATGAGTATCAAATGTTTAACATTTCTGTTTTGAGTATTGTAATTATTTAAAATGAAAACCACAATTGCTTTCATTACATAATGGTATAACATGCAATTAAATAAGAAGAATGTCATCTTTTTCTAAGTATTATTCAACCTTGGAGAACCAAAAACACTACTAGCATAATTATCAAAGTCAATACAATAGAAAAGCATAAATAAATTATAATAATTTATATACACGTTTAAATATTTTAAATTATTTATAATATAAATTTACAATTGAGTGTTAGTGCCGATTTTTCAAGTTAAGGTGAACCATCAAGTTCACTGAAACATCGTGCCTTGCAAATGAAAACTTTCATAGTTTTTATTTTTTTTTCTCCATTAATACAAGCTTAAATTAAATGAAATTTTAACCAAGCATTTTTTATGCAAATACACATCGAATAGTATTTTTTTAATTTTCATTTGCAAGGCACGATGTTTTTTCTAAACGAGCCTGATGGTTCATACAATAAAACTTTTCTAATAAATATATGTCCTTTTGGACTGGATAGTCACAAACTGCATTTACGCAGATACTATTTTAATATAAATTATAGCATCTTAAATTCCTCAATGTGAACTTATTTCTACAAATTTTGAAATCTTACTTTTATTCAGACGAAAAATGCGATGATTGGAAACTGGTATTCGACACGAATGTGATAGGTCTCACATTGTGTTCGCAACAAGCAATTAAGCAAATGCGCGAAAATGATATTCAAGGACATATAATACATATCAACAGTGTAGCAGGTCATAATCCTGTTGTTGGCTCAACACCATTTCTGAACGTGTATAGTCCTTCTAAATATGCAGTAACGTGCCTTAGTAACGTTATGCGCCAAGAATTGAGACATGTTAAGTCCAACATAAAAGTAACTGTAAGTATCTTATCAATAATAATAAAATAAGAAGAGTTTTAGGTGTATTTTGAAAGTATGTGTCTTGATTACAGAGCATTAGCCCTGGACTAGTGAAGACCGACATTTTTAACACAGCCGGTACTGAAATGGATATGACAGATTTGGATCACTTAAGAACACAGGATATAACAGATGCTGCTATATATGTCCTAAGTACTGCCCCTAATGTACAGGTTAGTGCTCCGATAAAAAAATGTATTTCGTATATGTATTAGTTGAGTTTTTTACAACACATTGCTTTTTCAGGTACAAGAATTGACGATTGCTCCACTTGGAGAGAGATTTTAATTATAAAAAATGCATTACATGTTTACCAATGTATTATGTTTAGAAATCTTGAAATAAATATTGTAATCAAATACAAACAGCTTATTGAGATTGGGGAGATAAATATACTTGTACATAAAATCACGTATTTCACAAAAAAAAAAACAGAGAAACATTTATTAGGCAATCACCAATTAAAATGTTTACCATTAGCCATATAATTCAAAGTTTGCACGTTTCACGCGTCGTATATATATATATATATATATATATATATATATATATATATATATATATATATATATATATAAATATATATATATATATATATATATATATATATATATATATATATATTTCACGCGTCGTATATATATATATATATATATATATATATACGACGCGTGAAACGCGCAAACATTTTAATTATATATATATATATATATATATATATATATATATATATATATATATATATATATATGTATATATATATATATATATATATATATATATATATATATATATATATATATACATATATATATATATATATATATATATATATATATATATATATATATATATATATATATATATATATATATATATATATATATATATATATATATATATATATCGTATATATACAATATGGGTTTTTGCCTAGGATTATTCTTTCAGATCTACAAAAGCTCCACAAGATATTTGGTGCACGTAATAATTAAATTAAACATACACTTTATAAATTATATACTTTATTGTTACTCAATGTAAAATAAAATGCTATAAACATTATAAATTTACACATAACGCAATCATCAAAGTACAACTCAGCTAACGAAAAAATGTTGATATAAAATATAAAAAATTAGAATACATGCCTTATTTCTGCACTAAAGTGGTGAAACAAACACCATATCTATAAACACATTCGTACAAAACTATTTATAAACCACATTTCAACTTTAGCTACTATTAAACTGTTACACGCTACATATAGCAACGTTAAAAGGCCAATTACAAATTTCCTCCACCGGATCATAGACAGTTCCAACTCCACATTCTTGCAATGAAGGAACTCCATTAGCGCATTGGCAGATAAACGGAGAACAACCACCTAAACTTCTCAATCCATCATCTCCCATACCTTCACAAAACTTCTCATCACAATTCAACTGGTTCGGACTCAATTTAATCCCATTGCTCGCTTCGACGTTCAATTTCAGAACTTCTTTACTTTCCATTGCTTGAGACGAATTCATATTGATAGTCTCCTTGGAACCTGTTTGTAAATCTTCGTTTATTTCCATAGTTAGAGTATCATTTATGTTGTTGGTGCTATTAATAGTTGACGACGCATCTATAAGATTATCAATATATGTATGTTCATCATCGTCATTTGAAATCAAATTGATAATTGTTGCGACTGCGAGTGCAAACATTTCCATTGTGACTGGAAATACTGATCCAAAAAACGATCTCGATTGTAGAGCTACGTTATTATGTAATTCGTTACTATCCAACTCTTCGTTTAGTCTGTATGCAGCGATTATATGAAATTGCAGGTATACGAAAAAGTATACTAATACCAAAAATAATATTTTCATTTTTATTCTTTTGCTGGGTGTTGGCGGACGGAATAAATCTTAAATTAGAATAGCAATGTGAGAGTTAACATTGAACCTAAGTAGAAGAACATGAGTAATTAATTATATTGATTAATTCATATTGAGACAAATCACGTTCGTATCATTTAAAACAAATATGTTAAACTATTTATAAAAATTCTTTTTAGTAAGCACTGATAAATTATTATATTAAGTCCTAAGAGACTCTTTAATTACTTACAGCAATATTAAAGAATTTTGAGAAGAATAAAATTTTATATACTCGCAAAAGTTAGTTCAAGTTTATTTGAAATGAATTATGTAACTAACGAACAGGAGGATAGGTAACATTTATATAAACGTTAATTTGTCAGGTGAACAAACTGTAATTTGATTAAAAGAACATTATTATGAGAGTTTGATATACAACATTAGCTCAAAGATAATAAAGTCGTTAAAATAAAAATCTGTTCTGAAATTTATTCAATATTTAAATGTTGTAAACGCTTTATCAATTCCACTAATTAAATAAGACAAATCTTGACTAGCTTGTCCAGAATGCTTGGAAAAGTTTACGGGGACAAGAAGTTCGCCATCAGGTATTCGTTAATAGCATTTTTAGTAATGATTGTTTGAAATACATAGTTAGCTTAGATATTAAAAGAATTCTATAAGTAAATCTAAGTTCCTTATATTAGTTTACATATGTTTACTCATTTTAAATGGATTCTAATGACAATTGTGGGTGTAGTAGCAATTTTTAGACTTTTTTATTGTCTCTATGATGTAGGCCCTTTTTGTAAAGGTATCCAAAGTGCATAGATTGTTAGTTGCACCTTATATAAAACGCAACTTTGCAACCGTTACGGTTGCAGCTACATACATACCAATAACATTCATACATTCATTTTATAACGGCTATTACCAAGAGTGATATGTGAAAACATTGGCGGCCTGCCCCTTGGCACTGACCTCCTACTTCTAAACATTACCGGGATGTGTATAAATAATATATTTATAATGTATTGTTATTTATTTATTAATAAAAGTATAAATAAAGTATGTATATGGTTTCATTTAAACAAAAACACCTCTCCCGAATTATTTTTAAGTACAATAACAACAAATTCAAATTAAACAATACATATATGATCTATAAAAAATATAAATCTTAATAATAATACCCATAAACAATGTAAAAATAATTTGGTTGTTACGTAATAGCGTAACAAAGTGCGCCAGAAAAGTTTAAAAACCAACATTTGTATCTGGATAACAGGAATGAGAAGATACTAATATTGTCTATGTACCCCACTGAAATAAAAATTTGCGGCGCCTTTGTTACTATGGTAGTTTATGCCTTTAGTCGCTAGGGCCCAAGCGAAATAAACTATGAACTACAATAGTAAACAGCGGCACCGTCATTTTTTGTTTTAAAGGGGTACTCATAAAATAATAGTATCTTCTCATGCCTGTTATTCGGATACCAATTCTAGGTTTTAAACTTTTCGCAGTTCCTGCACGTTTTCAAAAAGCTATTATTTGTTTAACTGTTTTATATGAACATATTATTATTATTACAAACTTTACTATTGCAAATATATATAATTTATTTAAATTAAATATAGCGTTATTGTTTTAAGCGTACATAAGTAAAGGATTTCTTTTAATCAAACAATTTATATATTATATCAATAGTTTATTTCATATTTATTAATAAATAAACACTTATAAATAAACAAATATATTATACATATGTTGCGGAGTTATTTAAAACAATTGAAGATAATGAAATACTTAACATATGTTTTATTTAAATAAAATTTTGTTGCTTTAAAACAATTCTAAAACGTTCATTTTATTATTTAAATAATATATTTATACTATTATTAATATATAAACAACCAATACATTATAAATATATTATTTATATATGCCCCAATAATGTTTAAAAGTTGGCAGTCAGTGCTGACGGACAGACCGCCAAAGTTTTCACGATTACGCTTGCCAATAGCACTTAGGATATTAACATATGAATGCTTTTAGTTGCATACATTATAAATTACATTGTTACAGTGCATGACAGTAAATGCACTATGCAAAAAGGGTTTGCACTAGAAATACTATAGTGAAAGATCTCTTTAGAATTGTTTATAAGTGCAGAGACGACATAATAAAATTTATTACAACTAAAACAGGCCAAAAAGCCTTAAACATTAATATATTAATGTTATAAGGGCGGCTATTGCTAAGGGTGATACGTGAAAACTTTGGCGGTGTGTCCCTTCGCTCTCACGGTTAAGATAGATACATTATCGGAGTATGTATAAATAATAAATTCATATACCGGAAATGTGTATATGTCAACCACCAGGGCCAACGGAGAAGCCGCCATTGCAATAAATAATTTAAATAATTCATTTTATATACATCAATGTTCTTAAAAGTTAATAAAACAATAACAATTAGCTTTAAAAATGAAAAAGCTAAAAGGTCAATTAGTACACCAAGTTAGGGTATTGTATGTAGTTTTTTTTTTTTTTATATATGTATTCTATATTTACGACTGAAAAGTGTCCATCCCAGTACTTGAAGGTATCCAGAGGGCATAAAGTGGTTCTAAACGCACTAATAAATGTCGTATACAAAGGATTTATATCAAAATGCCAAGAATGTCTATCCAAAAATTGCTTAAAACAACAATTTCTGTTTGTAATTGTTTAGTTACGCACTAATTAGTGATTTCTAGTAGTAAATTTGAGTACATCTTATTTAACGTATGTCTAGCGATTTTCATTTAATTTATTGTTACGATTTTTCGATTCGTTACTTTAATATTATATGAAAAGAAGGCACCACGAGAGTTGAATTCACTCAAAAGGAGTACACATATGTAAAAGAATATGTGGACAGTTCATACATACATAACTTCAAGCTTATTCCCATTAAATAGGGTGGTAAGAACCCTTTACTTCCATTCGCATCTTAACAATCTTTCACCATTCAAACTTCTTTTGCTTTACAACAGACTCATAAAGTTCCTCATACACACTCGTCTATTCCGCTTGCTCACAACTTTTCTTTTGCGCATTAATTCTCAATCATATGTATCCACTTATTCCGAGGATAGCCGCGCATTCTCACAACCATTCATCTCGCCCACGCATATCTTCATCAATTTTTCATTCGACAATCTCAACATGCCCATACCATCTCATTTGGGGACAAATCACATTTACACAGAAAAATCTAACATCAAAACCAAAATTGATAACAATAGGGTTACATTAATATATCAAAATTTTTAAATTTATTTTATGGAAGGTTCTTATAATATAAGACTATTATTTAAATTTTATTGTTAAAAAGTCTATATATTTAAAGATATGATTTTTTAAAGTTGCGTATTGACAGCTTTAAGAATGACGTCAGAAAGAGTCTAGTCTTTTCCACAACATACGGTTGGCGACACTTTATTACTATGTGGTGGTAACATTTTAACAAGTGACAATAAGTGTCAGTTTGTTCCCGCGTGATTGTAAATTTGTCTTGTAAAAGTCTGATTGTGCATAAATACAAATTGAATAGCTTAGAGGATGATTTAAAATGGACAAAAAATAAGAAAAGATGAGATCAGTGTGTGAAATTTGCTGATACTGTCAGTTTGACAGATAATTTAGGTTGGAAAATGTACAAAAATTGGTTTCTATTAGTGGTAACAATGTAGGCTGATTTTCTTTGGGAGGGTATGAGTATTACGTTCTCTTTCTGACGTCACGTATATTTTGATAATAGCGATATTTCAATAGCTAATAATTAATAAACGATATGGTTTCAGATTGAACCAATGCAATAATTATGTATAATTTTACAATATAATTGTCATGTATAGGTGCATATTGCTTTTAAGAACTATAGGTATCAACCCTATTATGTTTAAAGTATTAAAGCAGCTAATATTTTGAGCTAATCTTACTCAAAATTAGGCGTAAAATAATATGATGAAATCAGATTTACTCATAGATAAGTTTAATAAAACAAAAAAATATTGACAAGTCGCAAAATTATTTATTATTACATGACTAGATAAAAACTAAATGAACATCTATCTTCTCCTAGACCTTCATCGGCTTCTGGAGATGCTTAGCGTACTGGACCAACTGCCGCAAGGACATGATGACCGGAATCATTATTGGAAGAAATAACGGAATGTAAACAGCATACCTAACAATCAATTAATAATTTACAAAAAAATACCTAGGCGCGATTTGATTCGACTTACTTCTGATCATCCGGGAAGTACAACAACGCCAATAGCGTCTGGTCCGTAAACGCTGATTCCGAACTAACAGCTGCGATCTGCGCCGCCTCTAGCGCCCCAAACACATCCCCGCCCTTCAGTCTACTAGTCGCACGTTTAACACTATCAACCGCGAGCTGCACCGACGCAGCAACCTCATCATTGATCACAATATTCGAGATCTGCGACAAGAGTTGCGCTAAAGACTGGAGTGTGAGACGCGCGGCGTCGATGTACTCTAGAGTCCGGGCACGCATCAGGTGATCGCGCTGCCACAGCGCCGGTTTGGGCCCCGTTTGGAGCAAATCAGACATTGCTGGTGATAGATTGGGTATGCCGAGTAATTGGGTTAGTTGCGTTGTTAAAATGGACATGATTTCGAGGGAATTGGGAGTGAAGGAAGATGATGGACAGTTGGGATTTGCGATTGTGACGCCGCCCCAACGCGGAGAGATAAAAGCGTCTACGGGACCCGATGATTTAACACCTTAATCATAAAAAAAGACTTAAGGTAAACGAATGTGTAAGACAATTAAAGGGTATAATACCTGCTTTTGTGTAAATATGAAGTGGTGCCATCCGACATGAAGGCACATAAATAACTAAATTGATACACGGATATTTCGAGACGTGCGACGCCAATTTCTTCTCCAACGGCGTTATAATATGGGGCAGCAACTGTTCTGCTAGCGCCCAATGATCCCCCACATGGCGTGGGTTATCCCCCAAATCCACAAAGTACAACCATTGCGATTTCACAGTGAAATTCGCAATATCATACAACTGATTTAAATACGGTTTAATATGCTCTAAAACATCAAAAGTCTATTCATTTCAACCACAACCAACACCTACAAACACTCACCATCAATCGCTTCGACAATATCCCAATCAACTTTCATCTCTTGCGGCTTCGGATTCACAACCGTGATCAACACATCATAAATTGGAGCCGCAGGAAACGGCCGCACACCTTCAGTATCCGCAGCATTTTTACTCGGATCACTCAACGCCGTTTTCAAATCAACCGCGGGCCACTTTTGCACGAGCATCGCCAATTGATAACCGCTTACCTCACTCTTAAAAAACACTACCCTGCGACTAGTGAACACGATATTTCGATGCGATTTCGGCCATTCAATAAACACTAATGCGCCCGCATCTACGTGAATCGATTGTGCGGCGAATTCGATGGCGTCCTCTTCGTCAGAGACGGGCAGATTGATTTTGTTACGGTGCAATGTGACGGTAACGGTTGAGCCGAGAAGAGATGCGATCTCTTGCGTTAGGATGGTTGATCGTTGCTCGGTGCGAGCGTACACTTTGATTTGAAGCGGTGGTGCTGAGATTGGATGCATTTGGAGCATCTCGTCGAGCGGGAGCGTTGCCCGGTACACTTTGGTGGTGTGCCACCAAATCGGAACGCCAAATCCAATCAGAACGATTACGTACGATAGAATTGATATCATACGCCATTTTTCTGGAGATAAAATATATATATTAAGATCAAAGAAACATTTGTAAAACGATAATAAATAGAAATACAGAATTATTTTATTATAAATCAAATTGAATTATGCGCTTTTTGCACCTTTATTATAATATCCAAGCAACTATACCAGTGTGAATATAAGAAACTTAAAATATTAGTTAAGATTATCTAAAAATACATTTAAAATTCACTTATTTGTTATTAAATGGCGTCCATTTTGTATTCATTCATGAAGCGTAGAATTCCTCAAGTTTTGAAGAATAAACAAACAAATTTTACTTTTAAACCAACCACAAATTAACGATTTATCCCTAATTCAATCCTTGATTAACAAAAAAAATCACATTAAACGCATACAATTAACAAATAATTACGTTTTTATTATATATATATATATATATAGATATATATATATATATATATATATATATATATATATATATATATAATATATATATATATATATATATATATATATATATATATTATATATATATATATATATATATATATATATATATATATATATATATATATATATATATAATATATATATATATATATATATATATATATATATATATATATTATATATATATATATATATATATATATATATATATATATATATATATATATATATATATATATATATATATATATATATATATATATATATATATATATATTATATATATATATATATATATATATATATATATATATATATATATATATATATATATATATATATAATAAAAAACGTAATTATTTGTTAATTGTATGCGTTTAATGTGATTTTTATATATATATATATATATATATATATATATATATATATATATATATATATATATATATATATATATATACTAAAAACATGAAAATTCTACCTCTATGATGGCGCTTTAAAATAACGGCAAACTCATGAACTATAGCATATAAGCATAGGCTTAGGTAAAACAGCTTTAGCCAAATGACAAAAATAAACGATTTCAGCCCATAAAACGCATTTTAACCCCCTAAAATCATGATTTTTGTTAAAAGGAAGCTAAATCGCATTAGAAAAGGTACTAAATAATAAAATTTAAAATAATTTAACGAGATGTTTTTATTTGTATGGCCCCTAAAAAGTGAAGAATTCTGGTGGGTTGCTGTAGTTCGACCATTTCGGCGCTGGCGTCGAGATACGCGCGGTAATTTCAAAATGAGCGCTTCTACAGGTTGCAGACATGGCAGGCGCTTGTTTTACCAATAAACACATTGCAAAAACAAATGTATTACATTTAATTGATTGATTTAACCCTATTGAACTTTGGGACAAGATCAAATATTACCATATTTGTACTACTGTAAAGTGATATACGCATTGCATCACTTGGTCGCACGTGTTTTAAGACGCTTTTGATGATTTATTATTAATGAAATATAGTACATAAATTATAAATAACAATGATCGCAAGTCAGAATGACTAGCTCTTTATTAGACCCTCATTTCTGTATATTAAATCAACGATTGTATTGAAATTGCTTCCTTATTGTTTTAACTGTATTTCAAATTAAAAGAAAACAATTATTTAATTGCAATAGCTTTAAAGTATCTATATATATTATCATTTTGAACTCATCGTGTTGTGTATTATGTAGAACAATTGAAATTATATTAAAACAAGGCTATACATTTTTAAGCAGTAAAACTATTAAAAATTACGTTAAAACAAGGCTAAATGCTAAGCTTAAATTCACATAAAACCATATTTAAAAACAATTTTAATCTCAGCTTAAAGCACACCTTAAGTTTGCTTTAAATGTAGATCAAACTGCATCAACCACTTGCAAAATTAAATCTTATCTATATATATATTTTATTTGGACCCAAAGACGATTTATTTATGGGATTTAAACCCAAACACGACTTATTAAGCGGATTTGCACCCATACACGACTTATTTAGGGGGGTATGAACTCAAACACGGCTTATTTGGGGTTTGCTCTTACACACGACTTATTAAGGGGATGTGAAAAAAAAACGACTTATTTAAGGGATTTGAACCGAAACACGATTTATTTAGTAGGATTTGAACCCAAACACGACTTATGAAGGGGGTGCTCTTCCACACGACTTATTAAGGGAATTTGAACCTAAACACGACTTATTTAAGAGATTTGAACCGAAACACGACTTATTTAGGAGGGTTTGAACTCAAACATGACTTATTAAAAGGATTTGAACTCAAACACGACGTATTTAGGATGTTTGAGCATTTTTATTTAAAATGATATTCCGGAAGCGACTCATAGGGTCTGATTGATTTTTAATACGGCTGGAATGAAAATGACGCATTTAATGAAATATTTGTTAGTGTATTTGCAATAATATAAAATTACGAAACATACTATGTGCCTATGTGCATACATATGTTGTGAAAATATAGTATATATTATTTTTCCAAAGTAGTTTTTGGTTTAGCATGAATTTTTATGAGTATATCTATAATATAAATAATTTCTAGATACCAAAAGTCAAGGGTAAGCATACTCAAGGTATCTGCGATTATTTGCAATGCAAATTTATAACTCTATTATACATCTATTGTACAGTTTACGTAGCGCAAAGTAAAAACTAACTAAAATTATATTTATACACATTTACAGACTTTTTAAACATAAAATTAACCATAATTAGTTGATTTATTACGGTTATTTTTACGTTTAAACATATAGTAATCATAGACATACGTTTAAAGACGGCTATTTTGGATCTTTATTTACTTTATTTCAAGTACTAAATCGTAACTCTTGCTGTTTCAACATTCTAAAAATACCTTTTAAAATTAACTGTCGTTCTTGAGAACTTGGCAATCGAGAAACACATACATACAGACCTCGGTTATGAAACTAGCGTTAATAACACAATTTTTTTTAAAAACCAATTGTTCAAAACGGTCACAATGTCCAATATTGGATTAAAAAATCCCACGAACACGATTGGCCATTGAATAAGGAGCGCCAATACACGATTAAAAAAAGAACTCTCGGTCTCGTCTTTATTCTATGGTTTGTGAAATGAAACATTTGTGAAAGGACTGTCCTAGCTTCGTATTCAGTCTCATGCAGTTTCACCGAGTGTAAAGAAGTGTTAATAGTGTTAAAGTTTACTAAAACTTAGTGTAGTTCACTAGTGTAAGCATTCCTGGTTGATTATAATAAGGTAATTTATAATTTTAAATATTTCCCGCTTCGTAACAAGTCAAATTATTATTTAAAGTTGATTGGTTAAGAATTTAAGGCGGGAATGTTCGATTTGAAGCACAACCACCCCGTTTAATTATAAATCATGATTTTTGACGCAAAGGCGCTAAAACTACTTAAATTATTTTAAAATTTGATTAATTTAATTAATTTTAACCTAAGTTTGTATCACAGAATAACGTTTGTTGATGCTCGTAACCACTAGTAACGGTTGTAATTCACAATAAAATCAATTGTTTTTATAGGTAATGAACTTTTTAATATAGATAAATATATAATTTAGGAGGCACTTTAAGGTACACCGCTAAATTGAAGTAGCATTTTTTTTAATTTTCGAATTATCAGTTTCCCCCTACACATACATACAATCGTTATCTGTATTATTTATACAAGTATTTATTTCTTTTCGACCAAATATTTGCTTGTTTCGGATTAATTTAGCGGCAATTTTTATTGAATTTATTCATGAAATTGTTTAAATAATTGTTGCAATTAAAAATGATGGTCAAAAAGGCATGATGCTATATATGTATGTATATAGATAAAAAGTACAATTACTATAAACGCAATTTACTCGGAAAATAATTAGATACATGTAGTTATTTAGACCAGCGGTATTGAAACGAGTAATAAATGCACGCGTGTAAACAATATTAACTTGTTTAAATTGAAGGTTAATCAATAAATATGAATATTTATCAGTAATTCTACGTATACCTGACGTAATAATACATTCAGATTTTTTTAAAGAAACCACTGTTTTAATTCATTTTACTTTATAAAAAAACTTGAACCCCGTAAGCCGGCCCTGACTATAACCCTCCAAAAGGTTCAACGGCTTAACAATTATTACTCTCCCATGAAAAACCCAGGCACTTAAACAAGTGCATCGAGGCTTTGGAGGGCAGGAGGCGGTATATTGTTACCTTTTTGCCCCAAAAAAGCAGGTAACATGACTGGTTTTATGAAAAAATACATATGCGCTTGACCTTGGAACTAAGACACACATACAGTGGTCATAACTATGACTATTTGACCAAAAAACAAGGTGGTAATTGAATTACTTTCCTGGAAACTCACATTTCGGTTTTAAATACGCATAAATAACTCTATCAGTAACCGTCATGGTCTACGATAAAAATTATCAAAACGACTCCTCGAGACAGGAAATGTTGACAAAAAAAAACAAACACTTTACTAACAAATAATACTTCCGTTGAAGTTACAGACGTTTAAAATTACTTAATATTAAATTAAAGTCTTCAAAAAGGTATATTAAACATTTTAATCGAGTTTCCCGTCAACATGTGTTGTTATTCTATGGTTGACCCCTTATAGTGTGTTCCACATAGCTAGTTGAGTGCGCTATTTTATTGTATTTTATGATAAGTATTTTCGCATAATTTGTAGCACATACTAATCGATTTGATCTATAAATTAAGTTAAATAAATAACGATAACCTTGCACTTAAATATCAGATCAATCTAGATCATTTAGCGCTTAAAGATAACTGGTTAAATACCTCTGGTCTCTTATAAATGATACTAATTTATATGTAAATATAAAAAATATATATACATATATATATATATATATTGTATAAATATGTTTACTTAATTTCGAAACAATTTTTCAATAACAAATAACATATTTATTCGAACGATTTGCCGTATTATTTAAATAAAAATCGAACTAATTCATTGAAAAAAACGAATACAAACAAATCCCCCCACCTCTCCCCCATATATGTTTACGCCAATGACCTTTAGTAGTGACGCGCAGGGCAGACCATTTTAAGACCGCAACCTTAAGACCAGGTCATGGTCCTTCCAAATCAATTGATTTTATATAGAATTATTCAATAAATGATGAGACACACGTTTTCATTTTTAAATTAAACTTGTTGGGGCCTTGCTTAT
This sequence comes from Nebria ingens riversi, assembly GCA_018344505.1. NCBI lineage: Eukaryota > Metazoa > Arthropoda > Insecta > Coleoptera > Carabidae > Nebria > Nebria ingens. The sequence continues at coordinate 909,795 of JADQWA010000061.1, read as the reverse complement.
CGAACTGCCGCAACTTATGACCCTCAAATCAATTAATGCCGTCATTAAATCACGCCTAGTCGCGTATGCAACCGATAATACTTGTGTGCATTTCAGGCTGATGTGGTTTTAAATTTCCAAAAGTCAAGGATATTACTAGGAGAAAATGGCGTCGGAGAAAGAAGAATTAAATCTAGAACCACGGATAGTCACATTACCGATTAGAACAATCACAGAACCGTAAGTTTTATTAATTGCTACTACGCAACTTGTTTAACAACCATGTATTGCGGGCGCATCTATAGTATAGGTGTTATTCAATGCATATTACACTTTCACTTGCAATCTTTGAGATTATAAATATATATATATATAATATATATATATATATATATATATATATATATATATATATATATATATATATATATATATACATATATATATATATATATATATATATATATATATATATATATATATATATATGAGCCATTTGTTGGTTTCCTTTTGAAGTGCGTGTTATTTCGACAGTTTGCAACACTGACGCGTTTGATATGTAGTGTCAAACCTCCACTGTAAGAAGGCACTTCAAGAAGAGGCGTACCCTATATAACCATAACTGTTCCAACATGGGTGTAATGCGGGAGAGTTTATACTAGGGGGAATTTATTTAAAAAGTGTAAAACGATAAAGATAGAAAATCCGGGTTATTTGAACCAAAACTCGATTTGCAACCTGATGTAGCGCACTAAACCGGAGTAAACACTCACACCGGCTCCGGGTCAGTGCCAATCAGATATTCCCCATCGAGTGTGAGCTCAAATAAACCGGATATTCGTTTGGGGGGGCATTTAAAACACTCGAAAACTAACTTAAAATACATAACAATGATCACCCACAAAAATGCATCTGTATAACGAATTGATTATAAACAATAGTCAATAAAATAATTTATTTCTGATTCGAATGACCTCACCTCGATTATTTTAAGGGGCGTCATTGCCGCACGTGAGTGGAGGGGTTTGGGTTGATTTGAATATGAATTGAGATTGATATTTTAGTCTTAAACGGTGCGCTTAAGCAATCAGAAGTTTTCTTAATTACCTACGTGCGTATTTAACGAAATTGTAAATCGTAAGATAAAAATATAATGCATTAAATTATTTTATTCATTATATTCTTATCTCTGCTGGTATTTAGCATTTATCTCAATCATGTTGTAGAATATATGTTTGCGATTTAAATTTGCATATCAGTATTTAATTTATTCTGAAAGTGATTTAAATTACCAATCAAAAACGTTCGCGAATATATTGCGATTTCGAAATCGTTTCGCGAAAGACTTCATTAAGAAACAAACCACTCCGATAAGAGAATTAAGCAAGTGTGACATTGAGATTTGCTGTTTGCGAAATGTTTTGGTAAGTTTGTTCGAAAAATTTAAAAAAATTGTTTTGCCCTCTAAATCGCTGAATTCTTCTAGAGGAAAGTAATGAGTGGCTAGAAAATATTTAATATGTCCTCCCGGAAAATGTTATAACGTATTATGTAACATATTTAATGATAGACAATAAAAATAATTAGAAATAACTAATTAAATTTAGCTATTCATTTGTTTTTAGAAGTTATTTAATTTAGTTAAAAATAATTTACGGAATTAATGCACTGCATTAATTTGTTTTGGGTTGCACATTTTATTTATGCACATAATTTATTTATTTTATAGTATTTTTTTGTGTTTTTAGGTCTTCAAGCTGTTGCGGATTAATTGGAGGATTTTTGAAAACATATTGGAAGACAATTTTTGTATGCGTGTGGCCATTAGTACTTTTACCAGTGTTTATTCAACAAAATTTACCAGTAAGTAATTGGATAAGTAATAAGTTTAAGATCAGATTAATTAGAAAACTATGTATGTTTGTATATATATATATATATTCTAATCGTGTTAGTAATTAATGTTTACCATTCTTGGTTCATTAGTATCCACATATAATCAGTCTTAATTGTTATAACAGGTGTAAAATAAATAGAGTAAATTCTAAGATTTATAATATATATATAAATAAATAAGTTTATATTGCATTTATTAATTCAAAAACAAAGCTGTGTGTGTATATAAATATTTTCGAAATGCAACACCAAAACAATATTAATCTTGTAGGCCTTCAGATGTATGTACGTCGTACTAATAATGGCGGGGTACTGGGTGGCTGAAGCCCTACCCTTACCAGTGACTGCCCTAATACCAATGGTGCTATTCCCCCTAATGGGGGTGCTCGATTCAGACCAGTAAGTATCCCTTCAAAACCAAACTCGACTATTCACACTCGACATTAAATCCCTTTCTAGAACATCGTTATGCTACTTAAAAGAAACAAACATGATGTTTTTGGGCGGCCTTATGATTGCCATAGCCGTCGAACATTGCAATCTACACAAACGAACTGCGCTATGGGTCATTTTGAAGATTGGCTGCTCGCCCCGACGACTCATCTTCGGGTTGATGATGGTTTCAATGTTTGTCTCGATGTGGATCTCAAACACGGCCGCCATTGCTATGATGTGTCCGATTATGGAGGCGGTTCTCGTCGAATTACAAGAGGTTTCTATATTGCGGCGAAACATCAGAAGAAAACATATACAACTTGGAATTATTTGATTTTTATAGCAAGGTTTAGGCGATATGTACTTGAAACGAAGGAAGAAGCAGATACAAACAGAGGATCCTGAGAGAAATGAAGGTGATGATGAAGAAGATTTAGAAGAGGATTTAGACGAAGGGCCTATGCCATCGAATACAACAATTTGTTACTTTTTGTCGAGCGCCTACTCAGTTGGGATCGGGGGTACCGGTTCTATCGTCGGTAGTGGGACGAATTTAACTTTTAAGGGTATTTATGAAACGTAAGTGATTACAACAAACAATTTTTTTTTTTTTACTTTCATATACGTATCTATATAAAGAAGTATTGTAATCAT
>JADQWA010000061.1:136498-273998 GCA_018344505.1 Nebria ingens riversi | reverse complement strand
CTTAAACTTACCTGCTTCTGCTCTAATACTAGTGAACTTAGCCAATGCATTACTCAAAGAAAAAATGTCGAAAAGGGTAAGTAATTAACTATAAACAACTGACAGTTAATTGAATATATAAAGATATGTTTACACTTAAACTGAATTGATGTGAGGAAAACCACTGAAATATATAATAACTGGAAGGGGCACTGCTAGGCCAACCCATGAGTGTAAAACGGGCCGAGATAGCATGATATAGGAGGGTATATGTATTTCTTTCCCACACTTCTGCGCATGCGCATAAGTGACGAAGCCACGTTACGTACAGTCTCGTTAGAAAGTGTTAGAAGTTTAGAGAGTATGAAATATATGTGCTTAGCTTAGGCTTAGATGGTTATTGAGAAAAATAAAATGGTGAAGCATTACTGCGTGGAATTCCTACGTTAACAAATCACCAATTTAATGAGCTAAACAGTCAATGATATATACTATTTATAACTACTGTTTTACTTGCCAAGCGGACTGTACCGACAGAGAGAGCTATACCCCCCCTGTGAGTCTCTCTCGGCTCGCAGCGAGCACGTCAGTTATTATATATTTTATTTAAGTGAGTAAAACGCTCATATTTACGTCATGAATTCGATTTGGTATTACGAATTGAATATTTAAACTACTACTAATTATTTATTTTCTAATATATAATAATTAAAGGTACATGTACATAAAGATTTGGCGTCTTTGCATAAACAAATTCCTAAATCTGTTTTACCGGTTGAATATGGTGGGACTGAAAAACCCTTAGTTGAAATAAATGGTACGTGTACTTGTTTGTTGTTGTCGCAGTTGTTTTAAATGTGTGTTTGTTATTCAGGTGAATGGCGTAAGATACTTGAAAATAACAACGAGTGGTTGAAGGAGATTGGGCAAAAACGCTCAAACGAGAAATTGCGTGTCGGTACGCCACTGGATGCGGATATTTTTGGCAGTATTCACGGATCGTTCCGGCAACTGAATGTAGATTAATGTTTTATTTGTATTTTAGTTTAATTAATAAAAGTATTTTAAGTTAAGAATTATGTATACCCAAAAATAATGATGGGTTTTAGAATTGGCTGACATTTGAAATAAATTAATGTTTAATCAATTTTGTTTTAAATTATTTCACGGTTTGCATCACTGGTTTTATATGCTTGTTGAATATTTCGATTTAAAACGTTGAAATAGTCGACGAAATGGCGTAAAATCTAGTGTTGGTGATATTTTGTTTAAATTCACCCAACTTTTATTCAATTAATATTTTATTAACAACTTGTTTTACCAAAATATAACAAATTAGCCTATATATTTCTTAAAACTACTTAAATTTCTATACTTTACATTACGACAAATATACAAATTAATGAATTATATATTTTATATATAAATACGATTTATGAATTATGGCGTTATTCAGCAATGTACGTATAAGTAAGTAACATTGCAAATAATCAGTCTTCTATTACTAAGAATGTCAAAAATATATTTAAAATTTATTTATTTCGAGTATTACATCAGTATTTCTCAAAAAATTCATTATATTTTCATAGTACGGAATTTTTAGTTATCACAATCTGAATTTCTTAATTCTCAACATTCTCCACAAAATAATTATTACTATTTACTTTACAAGTATTATTTATTAATAATAATACTTAAGAGCTCAAATGTCGACTGAGGTTCTTACTACTTCAGTATTAAAATCAAATACATTCCGAGTAGAAAATAAATTATAACTTACTCTATTTTCAACTCTGAACGCTCCCGAATTACATACCGGCTAATAAAAGTATTCAAAAACATTTAATGAATTAGAATTGTCGCAGGTGTACCAAGTTGCACATGCATAAAAAAATAATTTTGAACTCCATTTATATTTGCGTTACTGTTTTTAAACACTTTTGATTAATGTTTTACTAATTAAAGTTAGTAAAATCATTCAAGTAGTGCGTCTAGTCCAGAAATATTCCTCTGGAATGGCGGTATTGTTCGTAGAGGACGGGTACTGCGAATTCGCTTAACACGGCTCTGTACAATCATCACCATTGTTGCCAACGTGAAAGCAGTCATCAGTAAACAACCATATTGCAATGCCAGATGAATGTATGGTACTGTGTATGTTGTACGGTAGAATATATCAATTATAGATTGTGGTAAATCTTCTGCTTCGATGCCCTAATGTTTAGAAAATTACGAAATATTTATATTTGAAAACTTCTAATGTCACAAGTTGAGTAGGTATGTACTAAAATGTCATCTAAATATCTTTAGTTAGTATCCTGATAGGTATTTTCATTCGTAGAAGACTAGTACAACCTCTAAGTTGAGTTAAAGTTTGGTTAAGTTGCGAAAAACTGAATTATGTTCTTAGAAACTATAGTTTTTAATGAAATGTCTACAAATACTCCCTAGAAACTCTATATATGTATTAGGATATTACTCTTACTCGTAGGAAACTAATATGGCCCCCCTAAGTTGATTTAAATTGAATTAGTGGTGAAAAACTAACATAAAATATTTCCTGATTTCTACAAGACTAATATAACCCCCTAAATTAACTTAAAATGAGTAAAAGTGAGACAAATCTAACGTTAAATATTAATAGTTTTATGCTCCTTTGTTTGTTAGAGACTAGTATAACTCCTAAGTTGAGTTAAAATTAGTTACTTAGAAACTTTAGTTTTTAACTAAAGCGTGTACTAATACTCCTCGTGACTCTATTAATGTAATAGGATGTTACTCTTACTCGTAGAATACGAATAGAACCCCCCAAGTTGAGGTAAAGTTAGTTTAATTTACGAAAAGCTAGGTTAAGAGTCTCAGAAAATTTAGTGTTTAATGAAGCGTCTACTAATCCCCCTAGAAACTCAATAAATGTAGTAAAACGTTACTGTTACTCGTAGGAAATTAATATAACCCCCTAAGTTGATTTAAAATGTGTAAAAGTGACGTAAAACTAACATTGAATATTTCTTAGTTTGTCAGCCGTTGTTAATATTCTAATTAGTATGTTTACTCCTTTGTGGATAGGAGACTAGTATAACTCCTAAGTTGAGTTAATATTGGTTTAAATTACGAAGAATGAGACGTCAGTCTCAGAAACTTTAGTTTTTAATAAAACATTTACAAATACTCTCCTAGAAACTCAATAAATGTAGTAGGTTATTACTCTTACGCGTAGGAAACGAATTCAACACCCTAAGTTAACTTAAAATGAGTAAAAGTGACGTACAACTAAGGTTGAATATTTAATGGTCCGTCGAGGATATCTTGATGACGTAATATATCAAAATAAAGTCTATTATGTGTTACTTAAAAACATGACTTACCGAATCAAACCAAGCGATTGGCAACATTGTTTCATCCTTGAACATATCAACTTGGGGAACACCAAACGCTGTCCTTACCTAGTAAATGATTTCGTTGGTTAAACCATAGCTGAATAAACAGTAAATAAATAATTTACTCACCAACATATTCAGTTGCATCTTATTTGTACCGGCCATTGTGTACCCAAACGTCGGATGAACATCCATATGCGAACTATGCAACTCTTCAACCGGATTCAAACCAGTGATGTCTTCTAGCAGAGCCGGATCGCCGTACAAGAAGTGCGGGAAGCTTAAATACGCGGGCCCGTAAGCGCACGGGGTCGCGTTTATTACACCATGTGGCGGACACACACCTGAGTTCACATCACAGAAGCATGCATTGGATGGTTCATGTTCTGGATGCGCGAACACATTATTACGCGGTTTATATCTAAAAACAAAATAAGTCAGTTTAGAAATATGGTTGGGAAACTGGACCACAGTTCACACTAACCTATAAGCTGGATACGCATCTTCCAACACCGTAATTTCTTCTTCGAAATACAAAGGTAGTTTACGGCATAAATCCTTCTGGTAAATGCTGATTGGATCCTTGTTTCGGACCGCATAAGGTGAGAAAAACGAACCTAGTGTCCCATCAATACGATTACACTCACTGGTGGCCCAATGTCCCATTTTATCCTGACCATTAAACCTTACAACAGTCCCTACGCTTCCAATATCATTTTGTCCTGTAGCTAATGTTATTTTATCCGCCATAATACCAACTTTCTATAAAAAAAACCCGTAAAACATTAAAAACGAAACCGCAATTTACAGCGTCAATAGTGTACCTTGTCGCTCTTACTTGTGACGTATTTCACCATCTTTCTCAAACAAAAGATAGCGCTTATAGTGAGAGCGACAATGTAGATCATAAAACGCTGTATTCTTAAGAAAAACAAACCATTGCAGCTAGAAAACATTTATATATATATATATATATATATATATATATATATATATATATGTATATAATATTGTATAAAATAATACTTACAGGTGAGAGTAATCCGAATTTTTCAAATGGTAAATCCTTTTGGAACGACAAAACGCTTTTGACTAATACGAAGAAGGAATCGTCGTAGCCCCAAATGAAGTTTCCTGCTGATAATTGGAGGAATGGTTTCGCTTTAAAGCCGTTTAGGATGGTTGATAGTGCAAGACGCGTCATCAAGTTTGCTTCTTTTGTTATAGCAATGCTCCCCTGTTCAAAAAAGAAAAGCGAAACAAATGATGATTGCTACAAATTGAGATTTGTTTAAATGATTTCGTACCAGCATTGGTAGATTTGGTACAATGACTTTATCGGTTTGTTGCAATCCGTTCGACAGTTCCGGTATGAATTTATAGGTTTTTTTCTCTTGGAACGACACCGTTCCATCGCCATTGAATTTAATATTTACTCGTTGCGTATGTTCTGTGAATACGTAAGGGCCTACTTCCTCTACATGCAGTTTGTCGACTTTTCCCTCCATAAAGGCATCTGCGTTAGTGTAATTGAAAATGTTTATTTTCATATACGGATCTGCTCGCGGATTGACGAAACTTGCGAATGCATCCGTGCCCTCCGTTAATTTCAAATTCTAAGAAAATTATTTTTAGTATTTGGTCTTATTTAGAAACGCGTTTCTTTTAGAATTCAATTTGTTTGAACTATTTAATATATTTGTTATTTTGCGATGTTTAATATTAAATAAATGAGTAAGTATTTACCGACAAGACCATCGTATCGAAATAATTCGTGCACCATAACACAATAGAAGCGAAAAGACTGCAGGAGAATAGGAGAAGCAGTCCAGCGAGTACTGAAACAAGTGAATACATTTAGCGATTGCTATTTACATTTTTCTGCATATCTATCTATTTTTGCCAATAATGTAAATCGATCTATTTTTGAATATTCGCTTATTTAAACTGCATTTTATTATAGATACTTGAACATAGCGAAATTTATTATACATACTTTTGATATATTGCATTTATTTCCAATAAATCACTTACAATTTAATGAAATATATATATAAACAATTTATCGCAATTCATGCGCATATCTATAATAAAAACATTTAAATTTTATCGTTCAATATTGATAAAATTTTAATATGGCCAAATTTTGTAAAAAAAAATAAAAATTGCATATAAAATTCACAAAAGTCCTAAGTTGCAAATCTAACACAGGCCTCTTTCAAAATATAGCTTGAGTCGGTCCTGAAGTAAATTCTAGTTAAACATACAAATACAAATTATGTATATATATATATATATATATATATATATATATATATATATATATATAAATATTAAAATTACAAAACTAATTAGGGAGCATTTAAAGTAATTTAGTAAACAATATTTCAGAGTATCACTTTTGAAATTTTAAAGTATACAAAATTTTAGGAGCCACCCCTTGAGCCGGATCTGTACACAAGGACGAAATGATTTCTAAGTTTTTCAGCAATTTATTAACACTTCTATTTTCAATAGTTTGTTAATATTATTTAATATGTGTGATTGTTTTCAGATTCATTTATATATATATATATATATATATATATATATATATATATATATATATATATATATATATATATATATATATATATATATATATATATATATATATATATATATATATATATATATATATATATATATATATATATATATATATATATATATATATATATATATATATATATATATATATATATATATATATATATATTTCAGGATTTATTATTATTAATCTATGTTTCTTTTCAGATTATTTATATATATATTTTTCACTTTTCAGCATTTTATTAATATTAATATCTGGTTTTTGTTTTTCAGATTCTTTAATCAATTATATTTATTTTTTCAAGGATTTTATAAATACTATTAATCTGTATTTCTTTTCAGATTCTTTAATCTATGAATACTTTTTTTTTCAGGAGTTTATTTGATCTTAATTTGATTAATATTGACGTTTGTTTGGTAAATATATTGTTATTTATTCGTTAGTTGTCCTTCTGTGTATGTCCTTGCTATGTAAGAGCTCATTACTCATTTATATCATATTCTAGATTAAAAGTAGCGGGAGAACGTCGATCTGTGCGAGATGGAAGGAAGGAAGGATGTTTCCAATGAATGTTGAATGGGTGGTCCTGACCTCTGTCGACGTGGAACCGACCTTGACGTGGTGATAGCTTACGCACTTGCGATAGCCTTTTTACCACCTCAAGTTCGCATTTTTAACATAAACTTTGCGTGATAAAACACAAGGATACTTCAGCGTAAACTATTAACAGGCTCCACACTAAATACTGTAAGTAATGATACTGCAGAACAGAGCATCAATGAATTGCGTAATTCATATCTGCTGCGTTGATAACCCCAAAGTCTAGACGATTTTTTAATATCTCCAATAAAATGTCACGCCATATTAACGCATATAAATTATAGATAACTTAAACACTAATCAATACTACGCTAATCACTTAATCATATAAGATATCAGTTTAATATGGGTCGACACTTATCATTCAGTGGAAGGAACAAATCAAAATACTTAACTTCTAAGTTCTTCTTTCATTTGAATCAAATATTTTGAGTTATTCCTTCGTTTAGGATCAAGTACTCTGAATAGTTTTTTTTATTTGAATCAAGCATTTAGAGTTTTAGATGGTTTTAGCTTCATTTGGTTCAAAAATACTACTTTAATAAAGGTGGGCCATCTGTTGGCTTCTTTTCGAAATGCGTGTTATTTAGCCAGTTTGCAACACTGACGCGCTTGACATTAATAGATATATACTGTCAAACCTAAAAGCGGAAGTTTGACACTACATATCTATTAATATCAAGCGCGTCAGTGTTGTAAACTGTCGAAATAACACGCACTTCTAAAAGAAGCCAACAAATGGCCCAATCTATATATGTAGACCGCTCGTAAGACTCATATATACATTTAATCTAAAGAAAATCCCGCATCCATATTCAGACTTATAAACTCTTAATAATTACGTAACTTCCGCTCAAATCTCTAGATTATATATTTTTTTATAATGAAAAAAAACAACATATAAAACCATTATATGTTTTTTTAGAAATGTCTAAACGCAGAGTTTGTATAGTAAATTTTGAAAATAGGTGCATAGGTTATCAAATAAATAAGATATGACGTTTGTTGATTAGAAAAAAAATCTTTATCAACAACAAGATGTTCATTTGCGCGGTGTTTGTAGTAAAGACATTTAGAAAACAGTAATGGTATGATTTTACGAACGTCATTCCGTTTCGAATTGTCGCAAGGTTCTTCTAGCGTTTTTGCGGTAAAGCAACTTGTAGCTGTGTTCAAGTCAAATGTGTCTTTAGTTAACAATTGAGCTTATCAGTTTTAAATTTGATTTGTCGTGTTTTTCGCGTGTTATTTCGTTAGAAATGGAACATTATCTCTTATTATAAAGTTGTTAATTAATTTCAATGGGTCACTCATTTATATAAACATAAATGGATATTATAATTGGTGTAATGGAAAAATTGATTTAATCATGATCAAGTTCATTGCCTTATTAGACATCATTGATTAATTTCAAACAAGTATTTTCTAATAGTGATTGATAAACATGGTGGAGCTGTACGTCAGTGACGTCATAATTTATATTTAAGTCTTAAAAATATCAATTATTGGCGTTTAAAATGAAGTGTTTTATTATTTTTTATTTATTTATTATTGTTTTGTGGTTTGTTTATGAAACTTTTGAGTATTTCTATTAAAACTCACCCCAAATATGACCAGTTTTATACTCGCGTCCACAAAAAAAATTGCGTTGATTCCTCACATCAGCTCGTTGCACTTTTGAAATCATTTCTTTTGTTAATGCAGGGCCTTTGGCAAATATTTGCCCACAATTTGCGGCCAAATTGCCCCGGTCGTCCCCCTCAATAGTGGTGTTTGACATGGTCAAAAGTTATTCTCACTCACTAAATCCAAAGACACAAATATAATTTCGCCGGCGCAACAAATGATGTTAAAATAATTTCAAGTGTACTAAGACTTGATCTTATATAGGCTTTATCACTTGAAGGCAAAAAATGATCAGACCACCATTGATTAGAGGAAGAAGGGGGATTTATATATATATATGTGTAACTGTTGTCTTTCTTTGGTAATCTCGATGTTTTGGCGATGTTTTTCATGTTTTTATTTATTGGTTTTGGTTGTTTTCTATATAATTCTATTTATTTTCAAACACTTATCAGTATTTTAAAAAAAAACTTATCATTAAATAAACTTTATTTAATTGCATTTTCGATACACCAATTACCTGATAATATATAAAAAAAACTTTAATTATATTTAGCATCTATAAAATATGTTTACATTGTTAAAAAATCAATTAATTTAAAACTAAATCGCCCCCATTTATATACGGCCAAGTAATTTAAACCCTGCGAACATAATAGGGTCCTGATACCTTTAATTTATATAAACAACTTTCACAACAATATACACGCCCACTATACACATTTCGATTGTTTTTATCAGTTGTGAGTATCGATTTTAGATCGTGTGATTGCAAATTTCATTTAAGTAAGAGAACAAATTAGATATATTTTTCCTTCGGAAATTGATACGGATTTTTCAATGAGATGTTGCATACGTATATGCACCCATTAGATATCTGGTATATTTCATGGTACGTTACAAGAATATTCGAATTACGTAACCGCGACTATATTCATGCGAATAAAGTGTTTACCATTGCTCAAAAGTATCAGGATACTAAAACAACACCTAGCATGTTTTCGCTCAGTGATCAGAAAGGCTACGCAACAATACACATTAAAAAAACGTTTTTTTATGAACGTCAATTATAAAATAATTTAATTCTTATGTTATCTATTTAAAAATTAGAATTTTACTAAATTATAACTATACATTTGATTGAAACACTTCATTTAGGCTCAACAAATATTTTCGACACACCTTATAAAACTTCTATTCGTCTGATATAATTAAAAAAAAAAAACTTAAATAATGTTTTAATCTTAAGAAATAAACATATTTTATTTATTTAAGATAAAATTCAGATATATTTGATTGCCAACTGGAAAAATGCTAATCATTTCGTGACCCTGACACTTAAGAAAAGCTTTGACCCTTGACCTGAGACGTGTTGCAAAATAAACCCTTTTATTTTAAAATTAACTCCGATAATAAGTGCAATTAAATTGTTTTAATTTATCTATATATACCTTTCATTTATTTTTATTTTCGACATTTACGAAATACTAATTCAAACATTTTTATATGTTTAAAATGTTTATCCGAGTCTCAAATTTAAATGCAATACAGAATGATGCTTACATCAGATTTGAAAATGTTTGTTTTAGCATAAATTCACTTCCTTGAGTTGAAAAAAATTATCTGACCAGCCGTTTTAATCAATTTCACATTATATGACAAAGTCTACTTAAATTCTTTGAAATTAATTCGAAATATCAATAAACTTTAGTGATAATTTCGTCTACCAATATATTTTGCCATATTAATTAAATTATAAATATTTACTAAAAAAAACCTAAGTGCTATTTTCATCTAAATACATATCATTAATATTTTTAAGATGCAAATGGTCATTTCACATGCTTGACAACTGTGACAGGTCAGCATAAAGTCATAAGTAAAGGTTATAAACTGATTGTAATTGAAAAAGAATTTTTTGAAATGTGTTATCAAACATCTTGACACTAAAAACATTTTCACCTTGACAATTCGGCAAAAATGTTTTTAAATTTATCACTCAAATCATTTCCCCAAATAATACATACAATTTTTGCCGCTACTCGGCGCCACTTTACACAACCGGATATATTATTTGTCTAGACTATTTTATCACTATCGAACGATAAGAATAGAATTGGCAAATTATTCCAATTAATTAATTTGCAGAAAACTAAATCATTTATTGAGTAATTCGAGCTTGTAATTATTTTTTTGCACACAAAATACTCCTAAAGATAAATAAATACATTCGAAATGAACTACTTTAGTAGCCTTGAATCAAATTCGCTTCTAAACCGAATTTTTATGTAGGAATAAAAGATATAACATAACAAATATTGAGAATAGTCTATTCGTAACTGTTCAACATATTTTAGAGTTCTGTTTGGCATACTAAATTTTTTTTATGTTTAAAACTTAAAAAAGTAACTATAATACGATGAAAGTTCTAAATAAATACATTATATATGTATGTATGTACGCCTTCGCACATAAGTCTTGTCCCCTATAGCCACCTAAAGTCTCGCAACCAGCATTGCACGACTTATGTGCGAAGGTGTACATACAGCTTAGGCAATGAAAGTTGAGCGGTGCGGTAAGGGAAAGCAATGCTCCGCTTATCAATTCAACCCTTATGCCCGTTTGTTTAAGGTTAAAGCGCGGATTAACAGTTTTCGATCTGTTGCACAGCCTGTTAAGCTGAGATTAAATATTATAAAAATTGGTTTAATCTAAGCGGTAGTATCTCTGCGGTTTAATCATAATATAACCTAAAGTTTGGGAATTTTGAATTGAACCTGTCAGAATTGGTTTGTTTAAAGATCGTAAAATATATTTTGAGTATCATAATTATATTTTTGTCGTTTAAGTTTCAATAAATAATAAGGAACAATTTGATGATGATGAAAATGATTTGGAAGATTTATTGGCCGTAACCTTTTTTCAGTAATCTGTTTACGAAGTATAAAATTCTACTTGTAGTATTGTTGTTATAAAAAAATATTTTGGGTATTTATATAATTTTTGAATAGTTGTAATCACTTTCCTTCTCCATTTTAAATATATTTCTTTATTAATTTAAATATTAATGTGTAATCAGAAATTTCAAAATAGTTTAAACAACAACAAATGATAGCTACAGTTACGAATGAAGTTGTAAATCAAACTTAAAACTTAGAAAGTCCCTAGAAATCCATGGAAAAAAGTTTTGATTTTACAGTTTAGGTAAACCGTACAATAATTTCAACTGTGCAACATGTTACATTTTTAAACGTAGATTAAGCTTAAACTTCGTTTAGTTAAACTAAAATATTAACTTGTAATGGTGCAAACGGGCTTTAAAGCCATAGGCGGGCGTCATTAAATATTTTAATATTTATTTCTTATAAATAAAATATAATTAAAGGAGCAAACACGATAATAATATGAAAATCTTATAAAACAAATTAATAAACTTATTAATAAATTACACGTTATTTTATTTAATCATACAAAACGAAATTATACCGTACTAATAAAATTAAAATAAACACACCGATGCTGGTTTTTTAGTTTAACTTATTCTTGTATTAATCATAGAGTCGAGATAACAGTAGGGCCTACAATCGCCCGACAAAAGTCATGCGCGTGACGCGGATTGTTTGTTATGAACATTTGTTTGGTCGTTTGCATTGTCAAATTTAATAGAGCGCTGAAAGGTGATAACGTATTTATTTAGGTTTTTATGCATATTTCATTGAACCGTTGTGCTAAAATAGGGAACCGCACTCGCATTCTTTAGACCGCTCATCTTTCATTGCCTAAGCTGTACATACATCACAAACTGAACGAAATATGATTTAAAATGAGTAAATTTGAGTCGCGCCTTAAACGATATGTAGTTATACATTGGTGTTATCCGGGCTGCGGCGTTTAGTATCAATTTATAAGCGCTATCAAAAATAATGATTTTATTATACAACGGAGCGCTTGAAGCATTGATGTAGGCAATGCTTTTTTATAAACATTTAATATACATTTTAAACCAGTTTTAATCATAATAAAAAATTTGCTCCAGTTATTAGAATTGTTTGGTTGTAGTTGAAAATAAAGTGACTTGCAAGTTTTTTTTTGTAAGACGTAGATATATTAATCTATATTTTTCAATAAACATAAGTGAATATAATCAATATTAGTTGTGACACATATTCGGAATATAAATGCATAAAATCGCAAAACAATTCTTAGAACACCGAAATGATAACATTTGAACCATTGCAAACAACTTCTAGGTATTAAGACGGTAAACTAACGCAGTCAATGCTTGTTTGGCGCTCGATTGGAAATCCCATAGGGATTTTTTTTCTGGTATTATACCAGGGAAAAAATCCTCTATAGGATTTCCGATCGAGCGGTGTATGGTAGTGGTATATATGTATGTTATGTTATGTTATGTTATCTCATATCACTTTTATGGGTAAATATAAAAGTTATCCTCCTAGTGAATTAAATATTTAAAGTACAAAACATATATCATCAAAAATTATACGCGTTATCAAATTGTTTAAACACATTTGCAAAACGATAAATTAATTTTCTTTAAGTTAACTTAAAGAAAATTAATTTAGCGTTTTGCAAAAGTGTTTAAACAATTTGATAACGCGTATAATTATATAATTATTAACAGTTTTAAGATTATAAAATTTTATAATCTTAAAACAGGTATTAATAATCATAAATGACTAAAAATTGTTAGGATTTAGCGAGCGATTTGAATTAAATTTTTAGTTCTATTATATTTTTAGCAATGAAACTTTATCGTGCAATTAAAATAATTACGACCTACTGATTATATTGTTTGATTATATTTAGTGTAGTTATTGATAATTTTATAGGGAACCCCACATATCATACCATATATTTTATTTTGTAGATTAAAATAAATAAATAAATTATACATAAATATATATATATATATATATATATATATATATATATATATATATGTATATATATATATATATATATATACTATATATATATATATATATATATATATATATATATATATATATATAAATATATATATATATATATATATATATATATATATATATATATATATATATATATAATATATATAGTGATTTTTTTTTACTTTTTATATATAAATTTTAGTGATTTTTTTTACCGTTGCTAAAATAATCGAGGTAAAAGTGTAATATATTGCACTAATTATCGGTAATCAACATCTAAAAATTAATTGTAATAAAGTACATCTCAATGTTGTTATAGTTTTCGTAATATTATACAATATATGTATGTATAACAAAATGTATTTCTCAGAATTTACTCTAGTTTTCTGCGTAATCTAATCAACAAATAAAACTGATAATAGAAAAATAATATTTTTATCATTTTCAATACTTATTGATTAAATTGCATACAAAGGCAAGAGCTTAAAAAATTGTACATACAAATCTCTACAAATCGTTAATAAATTAATTTTTTCTACAATAGTAATATTCGTATTTAAAATACAAATTCGAAAACATTTACCACCACTGATTTAAATAAAATATTTAAACCCTATTAAAAATAAAAACATCGGCCATGTGTTGGCCCTAAACTTTCTTTTACGTAGTCAGTATATTTAGATTTGATAGTAAATAAATAAAAATATAAAATGTTTAAATTTCAAGAAAATATTTTCATTCATTGTCCAATAAAATTGTAAAGTTAGTTTATTGTCAGATTTCTAAAGAAAACATATGTATTTTAGATTTTAAATGTTGGATTTTTATAGTAGTATAAAGAAAAATATCATTATTCATTACATATTATTAAAAATTATTATGGCCGGGCATTTTTAGTTTTCAAATTAACTTTAAACCAGAGCAAATATTAAAATATAATATTTACTAACCTTTGTAACGGTTTTTCACTAAACTTATTTGTGACACTAACAATAATGTTAAATGTCCAAATATTTGAATATTTAAAACAGTTGACATGCATAGTAGATACGATTTATTATATATAATTTTCCATACCTATGTAACTAAGGCAATATAAATAGGATAATAGCTATTTTCTCGTAACTAGTACACTTTTTGAAGAAATGTTTCAAACAAAAGTTGTTCAAATCGTTAATATCTTTAACTTTAATAATAACTATTTACTGTAAGTGCAGCCGTTTCGAAGATATGCAAAAAGTGTGTCAAGTAAACATGCACTTCCGGTTTGAATATGCTTTTCAAAATTAGGACGTTTTTTCCCAGGCATATACAAATTTTAAGTTTATACTTTCATAATTTTATCTTCAACAGTAGGCTGTAGAGCGCATACACACACACTAACATACACACAGACGTCATTCCAAAAATAGTCAGACTCGATTCAGGGAAGGTCAAAAGGTGTATTTCTGTTAAAATTTTGAGTTTTTTTTTTTTCGTGATTACGATACTTACTTATTACTTCGTAAAAGAAAGTAAAATAGTATATGGTAATATACAAATGAATAAAACAATGGAAGTTATTTTAAATTTTAATAGTTCTAACAGAGTGCAACAGATGGCAGCACGTAGCTCGTTTCACATTTATAAAATGCAAATTCTCGTTTAAATAATGTTATTTATTTAAAAATGATTTAGGATTTAAATATGTGTATTAAATGTTATTTATTATAGTTTTATTTATAAATTTATAAGTTGAGTTAAAATTCTAAATAAATTCCCAACGTTAGAAAAACATAAATACTAATTATATTTACAATAATATTATGCTTTTATTTCTCAAGACAAGATAAAAAATATTATTTTTGTACATGCAAAGTACTGATAAACAAATATTTATATTATACTAAGATGAGTTCAGAAGCCTACGTTATCTTATGGAGATATTTTGCGTATTATCACGCATTTACAACTCCATATACAAGCTAAGGCACCCCTAATGTATATTTCTCATTTAAACCTATTATTATTACTGCAAAAAACTATAGATAACTTTTAAAAAATTGCCTATGACCCCTAAATTATTTTAACTGAACGAATCCAACTCGTATAACCTTAAAATTATCTTAGAATTATTTAACAAAACGACGTATTTTATCAAATGTTTTGTATGTCAAAGTATTTTTTAGAAAAATAATTAAAAAACATATATATTTCGTACATTGACCCATTTCAAAATTGTCCTTCAAAAACTCAAGTCGCATTATCACAGACATACGTCATACTATATACTAAAGTATATGTAAAACAAAAAACTGTTTTATAAAGTACGTCATTATAAATATGTTACCATTTTTTATTAGCTTTGATATTATTTAAATTAAGTTTCAATAAAGCTTAGACATATGTTAGGGTATATTGTGTACTAAGAGCTAACGAAGATGTATTATTTGTGGGTATATCGTGTATAATATCTTACCGCGTTTTTTCTTTACCCGTGGCTTCATGTGCTGTCATTTTGTTTATCGCAACATGGGGATTTACCCACAGTTGATACTTGTATTTAATTTCGAATAACGAACATAGTGCGCCGTTTATTTATAATAAAGACGCTGAAATCAAATGTAAGTTGCATAATAAACAATTATGTTTTATATATATCGTAGTACAATTCTAACCTCATAAACCGTGTTTTTAAATATATATGTGTTCATAATGAAGAATCAAATTATTTGGGATGTGTATTATATCAGGTTTAATTTTAAATATTACATAAAGTAGAAATTTCGCTTGTTTTATTAATAAAATATGTGAAGTGCATTACAGGGAATTCCCCTACTTATGAAAATGTTATTAATTGTCCGTATTGATTATTCGTAATCATTGTTTAATTTGTTTTTAATTTGTCACGTATTTATTTATAAAAATTGCTACGTTGCAAATTAGACAAAAAAAAACTATCTTGCCATATGGCTTCTTGAAACAAATAAATTGCAGTTTTTAATTTTGATTAATTAACAATAAAATATTATCAAATAATAATTTTAATGTATCATTCGATTTTAATTGTTTTTCAATAGATATAAATGCAATAATAACTTATTTAAATATTAAAATGCACTCGTTGTATGAAACAGCGTTTTTATTATGTTTTAAACTTAATAAACACTATTTTTGAGGGTGTTTTTCTAAAGTTACTAACCAAATCAATTTATTTTGATGCTAGAATAAATAAACAAATAATATAAGAAAATAGTCTTTTTAAAAAACTATCAGCTAACACAATTTTATTTAATATATAAATAATAGCCTTGAGTAATTAAACAATTGATATCCGGGGAATCCCCTGATTTTCTATGAAATTGACCTCGAATGACCTGACTATTGAGCATGCGCTTTGATTCTAAAATGAAACTTATATTAAAATACAATTATTTATCACATATATTCAGATATCAACAATGACAACATCTTCGATTTCATTACTAAATATCGCAAACAGCGAGTCAAAACAAAACGCAAACAAAATCAATTATTCAAATCCTGAAAATCTTTTTAAGGTGGTTGATATTATAAAAAAAGGGCCACCAAAAATTATAACTGTTGATTTAACAAATGCCGAAAGAGATTTCGTTGAAACGAATTCGAAACCTAAAACTGAGTCAAAAATGGTTGAAATTACACCAAATTGTGAACCGATTAATAAAGTCTTTGTTGATAAAGTGAATTGTTCTAAAAAATTGACTAAAACGAAGATAAAACCTGAAAAGCTAGGTGATTGGTCGTTAGATAACAAAAATGTAGATAGCAATGAAGTAGGGGAAGTCCCTCCGTTGAACGCGGAGACCAAACACGTTATTCGAGATGTAAAGTTGGGGTCTAGCGGACGTGTATTGATAATAAAGAGTAAAACTGGTAAATCGATTAAATTGATGATGAAAAATTCAAGTGTTATCCAATCGAAACTAGCAACTCAAACATATGCTTTAGATGAGGATAAAATCAGTGAAAAATTGCTAGTACCAAGTGTATCAAAAGGTGATTTAGTGCAAATTAGCCCGTTAAGTGTGGCAAAATCACCAAATGTAATTGAAAAAGTGTCTAAATCATCTTCCACTGTGGCAACCGAATTAAAACCACCAAATCCAACTAAAGTGTCAACCAATGAGGCAACTAATATAAAATCATTAAACATCCAATTAATATCAGGAACTGAAACTAAAACTACAAATATAACTCAAGAAGTGTTACTCGATGATACCAATTTAACCCAAAACGAGTTAAGCATTCATACGAGTTCAAAACTAACTCAAAAAGTAGCAACAACTGACGGAAAACTCTCAAACATTGCTCAAAAAGTACTAGTAAATTCTGAGAAAATTACAAACCAAAAAGCGTTGATGACCGACGTAAAACCAAATAAAGCTGTAAAAGCAATAAAATCTATAAATACCCCTCAACAAATTAAAACTGGACTCGATTTGAAACCAACATGTAAAAAAGCTGCAAACGCGAGTGCAACTGAAATATTTCCTCTAAAAATACCTTACGCCCCAACCAAAGCCCTCCAAATCTCATCCACACTCCAAAGAGTCCCCGAATTTCATTTAATTCGAATCGCAAACGGTCTACCCAAACAACATACGCCTGTTAAAAAATCTTGTTCGCCGCCTATAAAAAAATCCCTACCACAATCATCAGTTGCGGTTGCGAAAGCAGCGAAAGCTCGGTTGACTAAAAGCGTTCTCAAAGAACGGTCGTACGTGGACAACTCGACACAAACTGAATCGGTTGAAGTGCTACACACCGGAAATCAAACTGATTCAGTGGTAGCGTCGCCTGCGCGCACTGAAGATCTACCGGATATTAAAGATTTAGTGAAATATTTGTTGGGGAACCCGGAATATTCAGCCGGATTAGACGATTGCAAAAAGTCGGATTTATTAGATATGTCGGATACGATTATGCGGGCGAAGATGTTTCCGACACCGTGTAAAGTGGTTAAACCGGATTCGTTTGTGGAGAGATTAAAAATGCAGTTGTTCGTCGATTTGAAGGATTGCGTTAATTTTGACCTCTTAGGAAATTTGTAAGTATTTAAGTTAATTAATTACTTTTTTCGTTGGTGACACATATAGTTTCGTATTATTGCATCATGTTATTTAAAGACTTCGCCGAAATAGGTGTCGCTTACTCATCACTTCATTAATAATATTTATTTGTTTTATAGGCCTATACATAACGCAATCGTCGATAACCATAACTCAAACGTAAAGCGTCAATGTTTCGCTTTGAAACTTCGCCAAATTTCAGTTAATATTGAAAATAATGAAAGATTGGTAAGTTATTACTACTAAGATATTGTGTAGTGCCGCAAGAGGACTTCAATCCACCTACGTGAAGTTGGCACCCCCAACTGCGAATTTCATTTATTTATTTTTAATCGGCATTCGTTTGCCCATGATAAGCCCAATAATTAATTTCATTTGCCCACACATAGCTAAACATTATCGTACAATCAAAATTCTAGGATAATTTAAAAATCAGCACCCTCATTTGTGAATAATCGCATGGCACAAACGAAAACTGCATGTGCCATGCGATTATTCGCAAATGAGGGTTCTGCTTTTTAAGTTATTTTAGAATTTTGATTGTACGATAACTTTTTGCTATGTGTGAGCAAATGAAATTAATTATTGGGCTTAGAAGGGCTGCAAACGAATGCCGATTAAAAGAAAGAAATTCGCAGTTAGGGGTGCCACGTAGGTCTTCAATACCTATATTTTAGGTGCCAAACTAATTTTTTAACCAACTTTAACAGATTCCCTTACAAATGGCGATTCTCAGCAACTGTGACACCGGTATAATAAGAACACTCTTGGAATATGGCGGCGATACAAACGCTAAAGACCACGAAGGCAGCACTATAGTTCACTTATCCGTGCTTTATTCCACTGATTACAACTTAGAATTAGTACTTAAGCACTGTCCAGCTCTTCAATACATCATAAACTTGAAGAACGATGAAGGTATAAACCATTTCGTTATAAAAACGTCGCAACTATAAAGGAGACTACAATTAAATATATTGAAACACCACAAAATGGTGACCCTATTACTAATTTAGCAATTCACTAATCATATTAACAAATATAATGGTTTATTAACGTTTTATTAGAGCACGGACTGACTTCTACAGGACCGGTACGAATAAAATTCAAAATTTTCCTCGTACCAGTCCTGTCCAAGCCGGACCATCCACTAAAAAAACGTTGTTGCACCATCAAATAATCGCCGTTGTTGTATTTCCAGGTGTAACACCATTAATTTTAGCAGCAATCAACTCGAAAGCGGATATGGTTGAAGTGTTGCTGAAACACGGGGCCGATCCCAATTTGCGCGACGAGAAATCCGGGCGTACGGCTCTGTTTCATGCAGTTGAGGTAAATTCGAATTTCGTTATAAATTTGTTATTGAAATTCAAAGCCGACCCGAAAATCCGTAACTTTTTCGGCTTAACCGCCATGGACGCGGCGCGCGATTTAGATATCAATGATACCAACTTAAACCCACCACCTAGTCCAAATGATACTGTCACTGTTGCCAAACGGGCAGTTGCCCAAGAACAAAATAGCCGTTTAGAACGTGCGCATCGAACACAAAAACGGCCCGCTAAACCAAAAGAGGAACCGACGAAAAAGTCACGGTTTAGCTTTAAATCGACGTATCGCAAAGTTGATACTAATCTTGTTAATAAAAAAAAAAAATAAACGATTAAAATAGATTGGAACCTTTAATAACGAGTATTACAAACTCAATACGCAGCTTATTAGTTTAATAATTAAACAAATGTGGCAATTTGTTTTTGAACATCAAACGACTTGCACCAAGGGCGTTTAGTGCTTCGATACATATGTGCCTCCAAATCTAGCGACCTAATATGAGCCAAAATGTCTAATATAAGTACTGAACGCCCTTATCGGTTCAAAGGAATTATTTTTACAGTAAAAACTGTATTTATAATCCTTTAGACTTCATTACCGACGATTGTGGATTAAATTTAACGAAACTATTTCAAAAGTATATTATAGTTTCGTAACAATTTAAACTAGATTTAAACAACCTTTAAATTTATGGAAGAAAAACAATAATAAGACAACATTTCTATATATTTCTTAAATATTCTAAATATATAAAAAAGTATTTTATTATTTAATTTCGTCAATATATATATAAAACTTGTAACAAAGTTAAATATTGAATATTCAATTATATAGGTGGCAATGTCTAGAAATTATTTTATATCACGTGATATAAAATGGTGGACACTTGTTGAAACAGCAGTGTTCCCAACCTGTAGGTTGTTTCGAACTTTGCAAATATCACCTATATTAATCAAAAAAGTGCAAATGCTTTTTGAAAAAAATAGAGAAATATACTATATTTTATCTTAAATCAAGCCATAAAAATGCTATTAATTTTTTACGTTTTAACTAATTTACTATACTGAAACAGAGTTCAATATCATCCCGATAATGTTCAAAATGGACGTTTTACGTCTAAAAAAAAGTCAAAATATAACTAGCAACAATTACATTCCTAACAAAATACAGAAATAACTGATAGATGAGGCTCAAATATTAAAAGAATAAATTAGTTAAACTCGTAAAAAGACGCTGAATTACAACAGTATTAAAACCAAGCTTCAAACAGTTTTAGTATTAATTTTCTTAAATTACTACTTTAATTTGTGGATCATGTGATATTTCTTTACAAATTTACTATTTACAATACCGAATATAGCACTGCACGCTTAAGTTTACACTAATTTGTAACCAAGTTTTAAGTTACTAAACCCAAAAGAACATTTTTTTAAACTTAGAATTAATTTAGTTTATATAAACCTCAACCTACATCGCATAGATTTAATGATCTAATCACGCTTCGGAACCCACACAATCGGGTATATAATTCGCGAAATCGGCAGTAACAATTCATAATTCGCGCGCGCTCAAAATATGAGCGAACTAATCCAGTTGAGATTTGCATTCGATTATAATCTAGCAGGGAACAGTCAGATTCATATATATATCTCACTGTATATATAAAACTAAGGAACAATTGAAATTTAATATTGTATATGTAAATAATTGAATCGTTATAATGTATATATTTGGTTTTAAACAAAAAATTGTGTGGTTTCAAAACGGAAATATTTTAATTTAAATAATATCTTTATATATATATATATATATATATATATATATATATATATATATATATATATATATATATATATATATATATATATATATATATATATATATATATATATATATATATATATATATATATATATATATATATATATATATATATATATATATATATATATATATATATATATATATATATATATATATATATATATATATATATATATATATATATATATATATATATATATATATATATATATATATATATATATATATATATATATATATATATATATATATATATATATATATATATATATATATATATATATATATATATATATATATATATATATATATATATATATATATATATATATATATATATATATATATATATATATATATATATATATATATATATATATATATATATATATTCTCAGTGTGTTTATATAAAGATTTCGTTGTAAATAATATCTATTAATTTGCGACAAACATTAACTAAGCTTCATAAGTTAAAATTATACTAACATTTAGGATAAATAAAGCTAAACGACTGTCTGGTTCCGGTTAATTAGAATACATCAATAATTATAGATATTCGTTTTCGACGTATAGTTAATTAAATGTTTGATTTTAATGTATACACAATTTGAAAATAAAGTTAAGTTAAATCTATAAATAATATTTCATTTTGACCCCTAAGAAAATCTGGTTGCATCCTTAGCCTAAATATATTCCGATGCATGGTGCGTTGCGCATTATAATACATAGTGCTATAAATCTATATGTATTTAATCTAAGGTTTTATACGTCATATATGTGGCAGCCATATTTGATTTTCCGACTTTTGAAATCAATACTAACGTA
Organism: Nebria ingens riversi; assembly: GCA_018344505.1. NCBI lineage: Eukaryota > Metazoa > Arthropoda > Insecta > Coleoptera > Carabidae > Nebria > Nebria ingens. Next base: position 251,815 of record JADQWA010000061.1, on the reverse strand, counting down.
AATTAATATAAGAAATCTTAATATTAAACTTACATATATAGACATATAACTATTGCGCTATACTATAACTGTAGATGGAAATCATAGTAGAACATATGGAAATTGTTATTTTTTTATCTACAATATTTATTTTATGAGCAATAATGGCGTAGGAATTTGATTTTTGTTTTAAACTAAGGCGATTCTAGAAGTTTCTAATAAATTTAGTAGTGTTTGATGAAATGTAGTGCAGTGAAATTGTGATCATGTGAGGAAAAGCGGTTTTAGTCACCCCAATTAAAACAACATGTATGTATATATATATTTATTTTAATACAATCTGCAATATTTCAGACTTTTAAATGTCGATAAGTGCACTTAAAAATAACCCTTACAAATTAACCCCGTTTTATTCAGGGTAGGCTCTAGATTTGTTGTCGCTTTCGGAAATCTGATTGCCCCAAATAAATACTGTTGTCTAGAGCCGGACCTGCTTCTATATTTACATAAAATGAAAAATATGTCACACAAAAGATTCTTTTCATATCAAAATTCGAAACAAGTTATTTATTCCAAAAATATTCTATATATTGGCGTATTGTTTTAGAATTTCTGTAAATGGTTTAAGACATGTATATTTTGATTTTCGGTTACCAAAAAGTACATTTATGTGTTTATACGTATAATTAGCGAACAAACCACTTTAGAAACATGTACATGGATGCGAATTGAGCCATTTTACTCGCCCAATATAATCTGAAACACCAAACATATATAATTACACAATTATGAAATGTTTTAATAGAATAAACCTTCGTAATTTAGTTCGTGCCGTGTCTAAAGTAGATTTATCATCTTTTAATACATATTGTCGAATGCCCAATACGTAATTTTCCACATATGAATCCCATTGAAATTCAGATGATTCCCGTGACATGTCGCACACGAATGAGTTGCCATCTTGTGCTTTTCGGACCGTGTCGATTAATTCTTTGAGAGTTAAGTTTGAAAATGTCCATTCGTTTGTCGCAAAAAACGTGCCGTTTTTCGCTGCTTGTGCGAATTTATTACAAATTCGTAACATTCTACAGAGTAAATAGTGTTTTATATATATATATATATATATATATATATATATATTTATTTATTTTTTCCGGTTATTGTTAAAATAAAAATATTTTGACATACATTGGTTTATGTTTGGTGCAGTATAGTAATATGTCGAGTAAACACGCTGGTATTATGTGGAGAAACCAGTGGCATATCCAGTGCATGATTCGATTCGTTCTGAATTTAAAACCAGGGTACCAACTGGTGTACTTGCTCGGGTACTCGATGGCGTGTTTCAGTGTCAATTGACCGAAATCACGCCATGAGATACCGTTCATTTGTCCACTGGTACAGTTGTAGACTCTTAATGTATTACATCTGTAATTTGATTGTGATTTCGCCGTGATTTAAGGTGTTCTTTTGAATGACACTTACCTTCGGGTGGCGTTATGCCAGGCGGCTGTTATAAGTGTGCTGGCAACAATATCGACTGGAATTACGTCGATTAGATGTGATTCTTCGCAAACGATACTTCGGATTGTTCCACGACCGATTTCCATCATTATTCCATTTATCCCGCTTACGTTGTCCACCCAGCCTGGAAAGGGCTCTTTCCATGCGGCCGTTACTACAATTTATTTCATGTTTTTATTATGAACACTAAAGCGTATTAAATCAATTTTAACGAGTTGAAATGTCACTTCATTTTCAGGGTGCTATTTGTATAGATATGTGACTGTCTGTATGTTTGTCTATATCTCTATATGTATGTTTCTTTGCATTATGTTGCAATTTTTAGCAAATTTATAATTCTGTAAGCAGAATCTGTAAAATTTTTGAAAATCCTCTAGTTCCATAATGCATACATATTTAAGGATAATTCATTGCTAAAAACAAGAATTATATCCGGTATATTTTATAGATTCCACTAATGCTTGATTTGCAATTAAATTAAAATATTTTAAACCCTTTCAACATTTTACAGATCTATAAACTTTCTCAAAATCGCAATATAACTTCCTGTTTGACTGATTTTCGATCTGTCTATGTATGTCTGGCTGCCTATATGTTTGTGTATATATATATATATATATATATATATATATATATATATATATATATATATATATATATATATATATATATATATATATATATCCTAAGACTCACTTTACCCAAAGAGTGGGCCATTTGTTGGCTTCTTTTTAAAGTGTGTGTTATTTCGACAGTTTGCAACACTGACGCGCTTAACATTGATAGATATGAAGTGACAAACCTCCGCTGTAAGGAGGTTTGACACTACATAATTAACAATGTCAAGCGTGGCAGTGTTGCAAACTGTCGGTAATAACACACTTTTAAAAAGAAGCTAATTGGTAACCCACCTATATTTGTTTGTATTTTTAATACAAATTCTATAGTTGAATTTCGCTGTGGCTAAGTTTTTAAATTAAGTTGCGGTAAAAAATATGCATATTAACCAGTAAATTTGAACATTTACAGGTGTGTATTATATATACATATATATATATGATTTTCCGAGAAACTGGGGTGACAAAAACTGTGATGTACAATGTAATAAGAGTGGAAAAGTGTTTTGTGCGATCTAATAACTAACCTATAGAAGGTCGTATTATTGCAACGGGAAACTGGGATGAATTTTCCATAATAATATTTTCCGCCATGGCTTTCGTCAGCGTATACGTATTCGGATGATTTCCCTGGAAATTAGATAAGGTATGTAATTTTATTTGCATTAGATAACTTAAAGAATTGAAGGCGTTCCTAAGTTAGTATCAATATATTCTTGGAAAAACGTGAAAACTCCTATTTAAAAACGAGTCGTTCTCAAACTGTTCTTTATTTAAGATGTATTTATGGATATAATTACTTGTATTCTTTCTGATATAACATTTAACGCGTCCATCGGTAGCGTCTCAACGCATTTAATGATTGACTCCGGGTCGTACGGTGGTGGATAAACAACCTCCTCGACATTCTTCTTGTCGGCGTTGCTATATGCGGTGGACACATGCACAAAACTAGACAACTTACGCATTTCCCTACACAACTTAACAACTCTTTTAGTGCCTAGAGTATTCAGTAGCACAGCGTCTTTTAAATTCTCGTTAAACCTACAAAAAAAATCAACAACTTTAACAATTTCACGATCATAATTACAATTCCCTATTAACCATACCGTACAGTGGCTGCCGCATGAAAAGCAATTGTTACATTTGTTATTAACAATTGTTTATCAACATCATTTAATCCTAAGTTCGGTTGCGATACATCACCACAAACCAGTTTAATTTTATCGAAATATTCAGGTGTTTTCTCTCGAATTCGATCGAAAACCTAAAGTTTTTTTCATAAATAACTAAATAATGAAACGATTCTACCAACTTAAAATACATTTTGGTCTAAATCACTACTTTATTGTTTGTAAAAAACTCTAAGACTTACAGGATTTTTGAGTAAATCTTTGAATCGTTGCTCCAAACCATGACCTCGTTTAGGTCTTAGTAATATATATACTTTGTCAATGCCTACACAGGATCGCAATAGTTTTTCTAGGAGCGCCTTTCCTAAGAACCCAGTGGCGCCCGTCATGAAAATAGTTGCGCCATCGTAAAACGCCCCAATGTTGTTGTGTTCGAATTCGTTCACTGTTGAGTGTGTTGGCAACGCTGATATTAACGTATCGTTCGGGGTTGGGTATGTTTTTGGTGTTGGTAACACAGCGTTTGATTGGATTTTGAAAGTTACCATTTTTATACTGAAATGTATAAATGGTAAAATGGCCACCGGTGACACAATAAGGAATTCTATTTAGAACTTTGATAAATGTTTCTTGGAAGTTTATTTCTTTTAAGAAATAAGTTCTAAGTTATAATTAAAGTTGAATCAATAATGCTATGTTAACTAAATAGTAATAACATTCGATTTTAATGTCTTTAAGTAGTACATAAATAACTAATCATACAAGTGATTGTCTTCTCACATATATAAATGTTTTTTAATTAACTAATATATCTAACCGGGAATAACTAGAAATATTTTTTAGAGCTTCTTTTTGAAGTTTATAACGAATTAATTTATTTTAGAGCACTACCCACTTATATACCCCATACTTAAAACACACTAACTAATTATCTAACGAAGGAAATTACATAATATGTTAATTGTTTAAATACAAAAACTTAATCTTTGTTTTAATATTAAATTCTTATCATATTTGCATATTATAAACTTTTCTAGCCTCGTTAAACTTAATTACTTTATTTTAAGTTATCTTAATTACAATTGTGAGATACTTTAGTCTATTATTCATTGTTTAACCACGTAACCAAACAGTTATTTCTGGTTACGCGGTTAACCATTAAACGTTTTAGAATCTTTTTAAAGCGAATAATTAGGGTAGATTTTCGTATCAATCATTTTTTAAGTGGGGTGGGTTAAAAATATATATATATATGAAAACCTAGTTGTTTTTTTTGTGTGTTTTGGTCAGATAATAAAGTGTGACGTCAGCTTTGATGTATTTAGGTTAGGTGGAAACCTTTCATCAGGAAAAGAAATCAATGATTTTTATTAGATAGGTTCATAAATGACTATTTTCGATAATAAAGCGTCGTTATTATTTAATTACACGTTTATATATATATAAAGGAAACAAGTAAACACATTTATAAAAAAAATTGTTTACATATGCACGTTTTTTTTTTAAATTTAATTTATTCAGAAATAGTTTAGATACATTTTTGTCCAGAGGCGCTTTAAAGCTTTTGTCCGTTATAGTAAAAAGAGTTTAGTGTTTAAATGCATGTTGAATAATTTGAGTGTTTTACGCAGAAATTTTAATTGTGATACACATCAATAGTATTTTTTGTTTGAATATAATTAAGTGGAAAATCTGTTTAATAGCACAGCTAAATAATAATCTCAAGTTCGGAATAAATAATAAAAAGAGGTTAAAATTACAATTTAAAAAAAAGGTGCGGAATATTTCTTGTCTCACTTCGATAACAATATGTTTCAAAGCGCAATAAAAATGAAAGGAACGATTTATAATTATATTTCTTGGCATTTCCAAGATTAATATCTATAAATATTCATAGTATTTTATATTTTTCTAAATTTATTTATATATTTATCAACAAGTGTCTAAATTTAAATTTGGTTTTATTTAATAAGTAACCACGGTTTTCATGCGTCTTTTTTTAAATAAACATTTTAAACAATTGCAATTTACATATATATATAAAAACAAGCATTGGATACGTCATTAATCACAGCTCAGCTACGTAAGTGCGAACAAGCAATAAATTACTAATTCTAAAATGCCATTTATAACTGAACCAATCTAATATTTCCTCCGTAAAAATCTAATTAGTTACTGTTGAATATTAGGTTAGTTTTTATTGTTTAGTAATAAATAAAATATCGTTTCGTTGTAGTTTCTATGTTAATAAAAGTGATCGATATTTAAAAATGTGAAAGCTCAAAAATATTGATATTTATTTCGTTTAGTTTTTTTAAAATTGAAGTCTAATTTGCGTTTTAAGAGAAATTTTAGTTAATTAATGCGGTTTTCGCGCGTTTATGAGTAAATGTTGATGTATTTTTGACTATTAATGCCATTTTGAGTGAAAATGTGTGTAGATATAAGTGAAATCTTACCAATTTTATATTGTCATCACAAAAATTGTCTAACTATGCTAAAAGCACCTGTTCACTACACAGTCTGTTTTATCACTTTATATATATGTATATATATACATATATACAAAATAGAAATGAGGGAAGTATATGTACAGTAGTTGATCACAGACGTACGTTCTGTATAGCGACGTAAATCTTTATAGAGTCTAGAACAAGCGTTCGTATTTAACGGACTTCTTATATAGTATGTTACGTAAATGTTTCCCTTTACTAGTGTATGTCGACGCACGTTATCCGATGTAAATCTCGATGGGTTTAAAGGAGATAGGGATAGAAAATGGACGTCTAGATAGGAAGGACAGCTGATGTGGCTATCGATTGTCTCCTAAGCGCCAATAGAGCTTTTACGTATTTTAAAATATTTAGTTTTGGTGTATGACATGGGAACATCAACAGATTGTATTTTATAGAATATTTAAGCAGCTGTTTACTTAAAAAAAAAATGCACGCGCTCCATACCCAACATTCACTCCTTAGATCCTAATACTATTATGTGTTTTTGAATTTAAATATTAACTTACCTTGAATATAAAAACAATTAAATTAAATATTAAATTCATTCGGTGTACTCATGATTTATTTACAACGCACTGAATCGGTGCAGTGCATGTCTGCAACTGCAACTCGAATGCAGATTTTCTCTTGTTTTTTCAAGTGAAAGTCTTTGAAATGAAGAAAGTGCATAAAATGCATGTGTATGACATGTATGATGTAATAGCCATATTGCAATATGCAATTGGATAACATACGACATCAAAAACACATTTTATTATTTTATTTGCATTAATAAATATGTCAGATGTATCTTCTACTCATAAATCCTTATTATATGTTTATATATACATATAAAAAAAAGTCTTAAGCAACGTATATACTTCCGGTTTACGTACTTAAGAAATTTAAGTAGTTTATTCTAATTAAAATTTTAAGTACTTATGCGAAATTTGTTTCTTATATAAATATGTAGGTAATATATACATATATATATATATAAATATATATATATATATATATATATATATATATATATATATATATATATATATATATATATATACATATATATATATATATATATATATATATATATATGATATATATATATAACTTTCACACTGATATGAGAGAAAGTATATGTAGAAATACGATTTAAAGTGAATAAATTTGTTAATTTAAATTCGATTCTAAAATAAATATAGACTCTTTGGCATTTATATTGCAATTTAATATAAATAGCACAGTAATCGACTCAAAATTACGTTTATATATTTAAATAACGTATAAATTATATAAATATATTAAAATAAACGCGTTTTATTGAGTAAATTATGAAATATTAAATGAAATTCATAAATTTTTGCTATAGTTGGTAACACTACTCATCTAGCAACTGTCAAAAATGATGTTATCAAATATAAATGAACAAAATTGCCAAATAAACATTTATTTCACTTCAATATGAAATTGAAAAGTGTGAAACGATGCTTCCATAATATTATATTAAGCAAATACCAATATTTGGCTGTGTTTATTCTAGTTATTGTAATTTTATGTTTTTCGCATTTAGGAGAGGTTAAAAAATGAATCTAGCAAAAAGCTGTTTAAATATTTTTTAAATTTATTTGTTTATGATAGGTGTTAAACAACTTAACGAACGATAATGAGTTTTCCTATTGTGGGGAACCGATTGACGTCGTGTATACATGGGTTAATGGTTCGGATCCACAATTTCGTGACGCTTTAAATAGTTATATAGCAAAAGGTTCGCACATTATTAAAGATTACTCGGATGAGCGATACGATGATAAATATGAGTTGAAATTCTCGTTGCGGTAAGTACACGAGTGTATAAGTAGGGAATACTGATTAGTGCTCTAAATAGATGATTAGATCTTTAGAAAAATATGCGCCGTGGGTGCGACACGTATATATTGTAACAAACGGTCAAATTCCATACTGGTTGAATTTAGATTACGAAAAAATCACAATCGTTACGCACGATGAGATTTTCCCTGATACAAGTGCGTTACCAACATTTTCTAGCCCCGCCATTGAAAGTAATTTACACCGGTAATCCGTATAGTTGAATTATTAAAAACTATGAAAACTAGTGATTTGAAACATGTTTAGAATTCCTGGTTTATCAAAAAACTTCGTTTACTTCAATGACGACATTTTTCTGGGCGCTCCAACATTTCCCGACGATTTCCAAACGAATAATCGCGGTTTTTTAATTTATCTCGCGTGGCCGCTACCCTCTTGCGTCCCTAACTGCCCTTGGGCCTACGTGGGCGATGGGCAATGCGACGGCGCATGTTTCAACATCGAGTGTCAATTCGATGGCGGCGATTGCACAACGGATTTCTCAGTTCTAAACGTAAATTCGCGACAAATCGACGAATTAAACGATAACAGCAACGAATTCGATTACGAAATAAATGAAAACGCACGTAAACTCGCACCGATTAGCGAACAACATAAAAAACCAACCATTACAAATCACACAACTTCAAAATTAATCAAACCTGATCAATTACAAATCAAAACGATTGTTTTAAATAATAATTCACATATTCCTACTCTAATAAACGAGCATAACTTGAAAATATTACTTAACGATAAACTAAAACGTAAAAAGCGTTTGTATAAATCAACGAAACGTAAACAATTTTACAAATCGATTTTAAACTCATCGGATCACAACGGTTACCAAATTAACAATAACCATTCGAAAGAAAAAGAATTAGACACTTATGCGTTATCTCTACAACATACTAACCGTATGTTTAATTCGGTTTACGGTTTTAAAGCTCGAAAAGTCCCGGCGCATTCGCCCATTTTAATCGATAAAGTAATCATGGAAAAGCTCCACGAAAAATTCGAGAAACAATTCGTAGAAACGCGCAAGAATAAAATACGATCGGGTAACGATGTTCAGTTTTCGTTCGCGTATTATTATTATTTAATTCATGAGAAAAAGTCTATAAGTGTTGGAGATATTTTCGATGAATTCGATACTGATAGCTCAAGGTAATTTATATATAGTGCGGCACTTATGTGAACTGCTCTGTAGTGATTGTGTGTTTTTAGTACATGGTCTGATCGTGAGATCCGAACGATTCTAACACGTATAAATGATTTACCGTTAAGTTATGGTATGGTTGAGTTGTTTGATACTGCGATTTTAAATTGTTCGAAAACTATTGAAGTACCTGAAGTTACCACGCCACCGTACGAACGCTATATCGATTCTAAATTGGTATTTATTTATTTAGAAATATGTGATCATGTGTGATTGTTGCAATTTATGGTTTTTTAGCCAGTTGTTAGTAAACAATTAGTCGTAAACTGCCCGTTTTTAATCGATGTTTTAAGAGAGAATTTCGGTCAAGTCGCAGCGTATAAACATGAAATAATTAAAAACGCGCAAAGTCAGCATGTGTTGTTTAAGATGTTAACTTCGAATATAAGTGAAGTTGTTGGGCATTTGGATGAGATTCGTAAACATCCAAGGTTAGCAATCGATTTTTTGCGATTATCTATAAAATGTTTCATAAATTGAGAGTTTTAGGAAATTTGTTTGTTTAAACGACAACATGAACCCAATCAAACATGAAGAAAACGATTTGGTTAAATCAATTTTACTGGATTTTTATATTTCATTGTTTCCGAAACCCAGTAAATTTGAATTACCTCAAGAATATCGAAATCGCTTCTCCTACGTCACAGATTTAAACGATTGGAAGCAGTATCACGTTAAATTGAAATTCGTTTTACTATTTTGTGTAATTATATTATGTACTATAAGTTTATATAATATTTGTAAACGAAAATTTGCTCGACAAATAAAACGAATGATTTATTTTTGATCATTGTTTATATATTTAATAAACAATTAAATTTCATTAAGTTTTAAAACTGAAAATAACTTATTGAATACTATAATTATTTATCAAATAAATATATATATATTAAAATACCAAAATTTATTTTTGATTGGGTTGCTAACACTGAGCGTTGAAACGGTGTTATATTAAATAAAAAGTATGGATTATACAACTAAAATTCAATGCTTATGCTCGCAACACCAAGCTTATGATTGGTTAGGAATTACGATTTGTAGCTAATCTAATAGAGTACTTTCTTAACTGAAAATATAACCTATTTTTCCACATATTAACATAATGTCTCGTGTGAAAGAGATATTTAACTATTTATATGACTTAGGATGCTGTAAACCTTGTTGTTTACGCTATATATGTGTACGGCTTCCAGATATATATAGCAATGTAGATAAATATATACTAGAGGTAAATAAAACAATATATTTTAAGGTTAAAACTAGATTTAAAACTGTTTTATAGAAAAAATTCCTTGTGGACGATTCGCTAAGCGACCAACTAACAACAAAAAAGCTAAAAACCAATGGTTGTATTGTTTGTTTAGGATTGTTGCAAGAACATTGCGTTCATGAAACGATCGATAGAGTTTCAGATGATGCAAAAATTAAATCGTTTGATAGTTCTATGTTTACTTGCTCTGTTAGTTTTCCTATGTGTGTACAAGTGCGTGAGCATAGTATAAGGTTAGAATTGGATAAGCAATTCCCTGATTTTTACACTGAAGGTATGTTCACATCAGTTAAACATTACCGAGTGCTTTGTTTCGATTGAAAATCGTTGTAGAGATCATGGAAACACAGTTAAATAAAGCATGGAAATGGACAGTGAAGGATAGGCTAGCAGAGAAATTAAATCGAACATTTGAAAGTTCAGAAACTTGTGATTTTTCTATAAATATTACAATGAGTTATGAATTTGATATCGAGGTAAATTATTATATTTTATAAGTCACCTACATATATATATTTAAGTTAAAAATGCCGGAAATGGATACCAAACTAAGTAGTACTAAATATTAAATTAGGAGTTAGGTGTTTTGTATAAAATGCAACCAACTTTATTCGAAACTCGTCAAATACAACATAGAAAATTCCGAGGGGAAGTTTTCAGCCGCAAAGGGGTACAAACAGCGTTATCGCAAACGCGACCAGGGATTTTCCGCGAACATGGCACAGTGCCGCCAACTATACCAACAAAAGACCTAACTTGCGCTGGCATTGATTGTATACATACATCTATTTATTTAGCTGGAAGGTTAATATTAACCTTTAAAACTATTTCTTCGCCGTTATACTAATCGTAATTCGATTTTTAATTACGAATTGTTAAATGGCATAGAAAATAATACGCTTTCGGATTTAAAAACAATCACTTTTAGATATTGCAAGTTTTCTAGAGAGTTGAGTCAAACTCCTTGGATTATAAATGGAGTAAAAACGATGGAAACTTCATTGCAAGAGATTTTATTTGAGCCATTTCATAAAATTTTAAAGTAATTTATCGTTTTATATATTTGTTTCCCCTGGTTTTCATTGTGTATTTGTAGTATTCCGGATAACGGAATGAAGTTTAGTGCTAGTGGACGCGAAGATGTCGATGTGCGGTGTTTAGGTCGTGGTCGGCCATTTGTAATCGAGTATCTAAATCCGAAAAAGACTAAAATTACTTTTGATGAATTCCGGCGTTTAGAAAACGAAGTAAATCTCTCAAAAATGATTCATATTACCGATTTGCAATTAGTACCTAGGTGATTATTATAGTAATGCAAGTTTGAATATTGTGTTTGAAACAAAATTCGATTTAGGAAAGAGTTAGTACATATTAAAACAGGTGAAGAATCAAAAACGAAAGATTACGAAGCGTTGTGTACTTGTAAGATTCCAGTCACTCAGGAAATGTTAGATAAAATGAATGCGATGGCGCCACTAGAAATACAACAAAAAACACCGATTCGTGTTTTACATCGGAGACCTCTAGCGGTTCGAAAACGAACTATCCTTGCAATGCATACCGAATTCATTCCAGGTAATACACTTAAAATACGTTTGAAAGCGTTTTAAAAGTATACCAACAAAATGGCGACGATTTCAGGGCATGCTAATTTATTTAAATTAAAAATAACTACTCAAGCTGGTACATATGTGAAAGAATTCGTTCATGGCGACTTTGAACGCACTAAACCAAGTATAGAATCAATTTTACCAAATTGCGAAATTGATATTATTGCATTGGACGTTACTGCAATCAATTTAGATTGGCCTACACCGATTATTTATACATAAATAACTATTTATTTTGTACGAATTTATATATTTGTTGAATAAAAACATTGCTTTTTACAATATATTTAATCCACAATTTTTGTACCCGCTCCCTGATCAAGTCTACACGTATACAGTACACTGACGTCACGTGTTGTATTTTCTTTCTTTTTTTTTGTCTTGTAGACGTTAAACTTAGCTCTACTCTTTTATATATAAATAAAAATTCCTATTAAGTTTTAAATGATTTATATTAATAAATATTTTACGTTTTACGGAGTTGAACATAAAACGCAGCAATTACATTTGAATATATGCCTAGTAGGCGGAGCCTGATTGTCTCTAAATTATTACGATTTATCTACGTTATTTTGACATAAAAGTTATATAAATTCATTCCTTATGGGAGCCTAGAACATCATAAAATTTTCATACTAGAATAGCAAATTGGAACATGGACAAAAAACAGGAAAAATAATAAATAAATGATTAGAAGACGCTAGGTAGGCTGGTCTTATCACTACGCATGCGTGAACAGTAATTTATTTGATTGGAAATTATTTATTTCTCGTTTATGAAGCATTTAAGAGCATTTCGACTGAATTGTACAGCATTTCTTTTAAATTCCTGAATTTTGAACATTATTTTATTGTTATTTAAGCCTAAAATGTCAACTTTGTTAAATATTGGGCGTGTTCACGTGCGAATTGTCTACGCAATACGTACCCGACTGTTAGAAAAGAACAAATATGTTATACAAGAGTTTTAGAGTGAGGTAGTAAGTGTTAGGTAGGATTTTTATTGATTTGATAAGGCGTAGTCATGTTACATTTTGGTGCAAGTGCACGACATACGTAGCGCAATGAAATTTAAGGTTATGGTGTGTTAGAAAGAGATGTGGTTCGGTGTTTGTGTCGATGAGTGTTCCCTAAAGGCATGGCCATTTTGCTTTGACGAATATTGACATCCGTCGTTTAGTGTCTAGACTTCTTGAACCATCAACATCATTTATAACATCGCAGTGACATGTAAACAGTTGTAAATAGACTATAAAAATCGGCCGACCACATGTTCTACTGAAATTCATTCTTGTGCCATTGTTATTTTATGTGTTATCTAGTTTATTGACGAAATATCGGCGTTTTACAAGTGATTTGAAGTGATTTTTCTCTCATCGAGTTGCTTTTTTTCCTCCTGGTGTGCTTAACCTTGCCACCGAATTTTTTTTGGTAGTGTTTGACCAAGATTTTAGTATGTTTTCGATAAGTGACACCACTTGGAATGGAATTTTCGATGGTTCTACAGCGGTTTAATGAAATTTGTAAGTAAACGCATTTATATTTGTACATATTTTCCTGGAATTCATGGTTCATGATTTTTTAAATAATATATATACGACAAATTATTTGAAATGTTTATATCATATTTATGTTTAAAATGTGGGTAATCATGGTCATATTCCAGTTATAAATTGGAGGCTACGAAAAATGGTGTTATTTTATGTTATTGTTCCTGTATGTTAATTGATATTCCATATATTTTAGGTAATATTGGGTTTATATTTATTAGTATTCCACACTTGTATGTTGTTTTATTTAAATTATTATACTAAAACAGCGATAAACATTTGAGACATGTCTTCAGTCGAAACTTATAAGAAAATCCACTCTTGACATTTGAACAGTAAGTGGAACAAAGACGACACATACAGTGCTCGCAAGGGTTGAATAGGGATGCAACGTTATTTTTCTTTTTTGTCAGTTTTCATATATTTACAATGCGTGCAAGCGAAACAAACACAACGCCCTCCCCCTATCTGTATCCCTTTTCATTCCAATGCATTATCCATGAGTAGGACAAGGAAAGCGTTAAACTTATGTATTTTTCCGCAAGAAAAACGAGCTATTCCTATGTTTGCATTTACAATACACCCGCGCGTATGCACTATAAGTACGACAAAGACAGCTAGCTACCGTGCGCACATGCACCAAACAGAGAGCGCTGTCTTTATGCAGTTTTCCAAACTATGAGCAAAAAGAGAGATGAGTTTATTGGATTTTCATACAAGTTAGAAAGAGACCGGACAATGGATATGAAACAAAAGATGCAGTGTCGCCATGGGTGCAAGTGCGATCTCAAATAAACAAAGACAGATTTATATAGAATGCAATATATTAAAAAAGGACAATAACATACTTTATTATATGAGCGAGATGGTGCAGTACGATTAAAGGGAGATGACTATATAAACAAAAAGCGTTGTTTAAAATCCAATATAATAAAAAAGGAAAGTTGCTCGTGGAAGAGAAAGATAACATATATGATTGAAAATGTGTTAGAATGAGATACCGTTATATTTTGTATCTTTTAGATAGAGATAGCTAATAGACAAAGCGCGCAATACAGGAAAAAAGATTGTATACATTTTATTCGAGCAAGAAAACTGGATACGACTACCAGTGCGTTAGAGGGAGATAAAGTGCGTATTTGAATGTGTTAGGAAGGGATGCAACATAGATAAAGTGGAAACTATGGAAATTTAGTGTGTTAAAAAAGGATATGTATATTTTTATTTGAGTGAGACCACATGTCTTATGTGTTGGACAAGGACTATTAAGTAAAAGCGCGGGATATATAAATTAAGTATTTGGTTGTGTCTAAATTATTAAAATTGTTAATTTTGAATATTTAGAGCTAATTAATTACTCTTAAATAATATTTATGTCACCACATATCTAATGAAGTGCCGAATAGGAACGTCACAACCAGTTTTATTTATTTCTAAAATACATAAATCGAGTAATAATTTTTAGTAACCTAATAAAACATAACAGTCGCTTGTATGAAACAATGTTTTATTGTTTGTTATCTGTTTCCTACAGTTGTCCGCACAAGGATCATGTAAACCGAACTAAGCTAGAAAAAGAGCGAAATACGAAATGTGAGTGTGTTAAAAAAGAACAAGTCTAAATATGTTTGAGCGTTAGAAAAGGATGTACAGGACGCGCGATATACAAAATCCAATATATTAAAAAAGGAAAATTATACATGTTATCATAATGTAGAAGGAGACACTGCTATTGTAAGGGGTGACGCTGGCATTGTGTACGAGTGGGATAGAGATAGTAGGGGGCCCATTAAACACAAGTGTCGCCACGGGACGGACTCTAAAAGTACTATAATTGCGTTTTCCTAGCAGCGCGCCATGCCATGCCACGCGTTTCGTAAAAATGAATTAAACATCACCACCGCCTGCACCTTAACTTACGACTCTGAATACGGATGCCACTAGGGCTAGAATTGCAGCTTTTTCTGCAATTTTATTAATTTTACACACACACAGACGTTCTTTTCTTCCTCAGTTATTATATTATTAATATGAAAACTCCAATGAAACAACATGCAAACCATAGAACTAAACCTAAGAAACGCAATTGACTATTTTAACAACACACATACACAACGTGACGTCACTAACCACAATATAACATCATTCTACTCAAATATACTCTATAGTTTCAATTTGAACAGTTTTTAAATTCCAAAACGTGAACAAACGCATTTAGATCCTAGTTTTTTTTTATAATATATATATATATATATATATATATATATATATATATATATATATATATATATATATAATAAAACAAAATGTGTTCAACTTTATACGTCATGCATGAAACAAATGATGAAATCTTAAGAGATCAGAGAACTGGTCCAAGGAACCAATTGTTTTTTTTTATGAATTAATACATTTTGTCAATTGATTTTTTATTCTATTAGTTTACCGGTGGTTACTAAACATTTAATTAATCTTAACTACTTAAAAAAAAAACTTAATTCATATTATGGGAATGAACTTAAAAGATTTACATATATAATATTTTTTTTATTTATTCCACAAGAATCTTAGGTTATAATTAACGATTATCTTGTTTTATTATTGCAATTATTCATTTTTCAAGATTTAAATAGTTTTATATGTAATTATAATTTAATAGTAAATGTTAGTACGTTAACAAATTAGATTTATAACACTAATCGTAATCGAGGTTGAAATTAAAAACTCGCGGTTATTAGAAACTGCGGCTTAATAGAAACACGCCTTTAAAAAAAAATATCCGAACAAATATTAACTACTAAAATAACAATAAAAAGACTCCTCAATTACTAAACATAAAACTCCGGAAGTCTTGAAGCATCTTAAAACTCTCAAAAGTCAATCTTCTCAAATTAATTAACAAACAAAAAGAAAAGACAAAAATAATTACGAACCAACTACACTTGTAACAGCAATGGGTAGAGAGCTTCATTACCGACATAAAATGCAAATGTTGGCGCCCCCTTTGTATACACAGTGGCGTACAATGTGGGGGAGGGGGGAGCATTGGCTAGCATGCCCGGTTCCACCTCACACCCATGTTTGAGCTTTAAATTTGACTAATTTGCTATTTTAATGGCTCTTAAATTGTTTTCCTAATGATTATATGATTGCCCCTTGAAAGCGCTTTTCAAGCGAAAATCAATATTTTAGAAGAATTTGCAACAAGAAAAATTTAGATATCTTTTAAAGTATTTTATATCTTTAATATATCTGCTAAGAAAATTGTATTTTTTAAAATATATTTAAGCATCCAATTTAGATCCACACATTTATTTAATGACGTCAATATGACGTACTCTATAACATGTGTAACAATCTATAGAAATTGACTTTTAAGGAATAATAGGCTTTAGAGATTATGAATGATTTTTAAAAATTTAAAATATAGATAACAGAACTGAATTAAAAAGTCGAGTTTCGAATTATAGTCTATAGATTGATTAAATTATTTTTATCTCATTTATTTTCGACACTTGATTAATATATTATTTTCTAATCCAGTACAGCTAGTGCACTAACGTATATTTTTTCAATTAATTTAAATGACTTATTCAAATTAGGTGATTCAAGCGATAAGTATAATATTTATTAGGTATAAAACAGGTTAAATGCTTTCATTATTCATATTCAAGTTATAAAATATGCTAATACCTGAGTGTAGGCTATTTATGTGATAATGAGATGAGAAATTATTTATAAATATATATTTCGGTAAATTACTTCACACCTTTACTATAGAATATTAACTTTTATAGCGCGAACTATTTAAAAGTTAATAAAATATATAATAAACATATTTTGGTACTATTTACATATTAAACAATTATATGTTTTTTTAAATTTTACTCCTAAGTATAGTATAAAGGTCATTTTGGAATTGTATGTATATACAGGCGTAATTCGAATTTTTGTATAATAGTCGATTTTTGTTACTAAAATTATTAATTGCTCAAACTATAAAAGTATATATTTGAATATTTCATAGATACTATTAAAGTTTCTGAGCGTATTGAATACGCATAACCGGAAATGAGGTTTCATTTATAAATCAAACACAAAACGGATGTCTAGTATTGTATCGTACGTTTATATTGTAAGTTAGGAAATTTAAATAGCTTTGCCGGTAAAAATCGACTTTTTACTAAGTAGATTTATATATATATATATATATATATATATATATATATATATATATATATATATATATGTATGTATGTATGTATGTATAGAAATAAATTACGGTTGTTTTAAATCAATTTCATTAGTACCGGAAATACGCTTTGTAGTTGTGTAAATCTAAATGACAAGAAGATAATTGTGTTTATAATTATTTGTAGTGTCAGCACCTGAAGATGATGGAGGTCTTAAGTTATTTATATACCAACATCATTGATGGAGTGTTTAGTAGAAACTGCGCGAGTACCAGTAGTGCAAGGTGTCAGAGTCCTAGCAGTTGAGAGGGGCGGTGGCGATAGCGGCAGTGACACTAGCACTAATAGTATAATGCTAAACGTGCCAACGGGGGCCGAGGGGGCGGGGGCGGCGGCCCAGTCGCTCACGACGGCCGCTTATGCGCCACCCACCACCAACACCACACCGTCATCCGACACGACCATCACGTCACCACCACCACACACCACCGACCAGGCTCAGTTCGAAGCAGACAAACGGGCCGTATATAAGTAATTGAATCCACAAATATAATCAATATTAAAATCGCATTAAATAAAATCGAAAATAATTCTTTTAGACACCCGTTATTTCCGCTGCTGGCTTTACTTTTTGAAAGATGTGAACTCGCGACCCAAAGTTCTGATACGCAGTCCAGTGACGCGTTCAATTTGGACATCCAGGCGTTTGTGCAGCACCAGGAGCGCGATCGGAAACCATTTCTCGCCAACGAACCCGAAATCGACGGTCTGATGATCAAAGCCATCCAGGTACTGCGGATCCATTTGCTCGAATTGGAGAAAGTCCAAGAACTGTGCAAGGACTTCTGTAATCGGTACATCACTTGTCTGAAGGGCAAAATGCAGTCGGAGAATCTGTTACGATCCGACTATACGCAAGGGCCGGGCGTTATTTCGGGGTTGGAGAGTAATAACAATAATATGTTGCATGGGAATTCGGAAAGCGGGTCGGATTCGAATAGTCCTATTCAGTACACGATTAGCCCGACGCAACAAGGGGTGAGTTAACATATGTTTTAGGGGTATTTGAAGCCTTAGAGCGTCAGTGGGACGAATCCAGAAAATGGATTTTTAATTAAAACAAACTAGTCAATTTTTACTTAAAATTTTACTGTAAGTTTATAATACTTTTGTATTTGATTCTTTTCTAAACAATAACGAACACATTTTCGCTCTAATGAGGCTGATTTATTTATATTACTATTATATTAATTTGTTGTTATTTAGAGCGCTTTTTATGGCAGTCATCTGTTGGCTTATTTTGGAAATGCGTGTTATTTCAACAGTTTGCAACACTGACGCGCTTAACTTTGATAGATATCTAGTTTCAAACCTCCGCTGTAAGGAAGTTTGACACTAAAAGCGCGTCAGTGTTGCAAAATGTCAAAATAACACGCATTACAAATAGAAGCTAACAGATGGCCCATCCTATACATATATTAAATATCTTAAAACTAGTTTAGGATTTAGTTTTTACAAGCAATAGTTAGTAGCAGTATGTTGAGTGTGTGTGTGTAGTTTTATATGAGATATGGTGTCTAATATACAGGGTGTACACCCACCAGGGGTCAGCGATTGCATGGAGCCCCGGACCGGAGTGCTAGCGGTGGACAACTCCGGGGGTGATCCACTTATTCACCACCCCACAACCCCCTCAACAAACACATCTCATTCTCCCATCAACAACATCAACAATAACAGCAACAATACGAGTCACAGCCACACCAGTAGCGTCAACTCGTCAGTCGCGTCAGTGCTGCCATCTCAAACAACGCCCAGTACTTATCACCCTAGCATCTATGGGGCCCTATCTGGGGTACCAGGGATCTCGCCCACCGGCTACGACCCACATATCGTGCATGGGTCTACACCTTTGGGTCAAATTGGCGTCAATGTTTGTCCTGCACCGCTCGACCCTACTGGTATGTCAGGTCAGTTAATTTAAGTGAGAAAAAAGACACGTTTAGATCTACAATATGGTTATTACATTTAAATGTATAGGTCAGTTATCTCCTGCGCCGACAACACCTGGTGGCTCTGCCGATGACTGCGATAGTGACTTTACCGGCCGGATCGGCGGAAGTAAAAAGCAAAAACGTGGCGTACTTCCCAAGCACGCCACCAGCGTTATGAGGTCGTGGTTGTTTCAGCATTTAGTTGTAAGTTGTCAACATATTACTTAAAATAGTTTCTAGTTGTGGCCAAATATTCTCTGGCGTACAGTATGGCAGTGACGTCATATCTGTTTATATAATATTTAATAGCGAAGCAAAATAATAATTTTCGGGTGTTTTCTTTAGCATCCCTACCCAACGGAAGATGAAAAGCGTCATATAGCCGCACAAACTAACTTAACGTTACTCCAAGTCAACAATTGGTTTATAAATGCGCGTAGGCGTATTCTACAACCAATGTTAGATGCAGGAGCACCGAATAGTGACGGCGGAGCCCTACCCAGCCAGAAAAGCAGCTCGCAGCGGAAAAAGTCACATGGAGGCAGCAATCGACGGTTTTGGCCGCAAGATATTGCCAGCCTTCAACCGCAACTAAATTCAGGTAGTTTTATTTGCTTAAAAATACTCCCAAGCTTCGTTAATGTTTAGGTTCAGTTTATTTACACTAATTAGAATTTATATTGCGAATACACAATGGTTATATTAATTTTATTTGTTCAGGTGTTTTGTCGAGTTCGGATGAAGACGAATGCGATTCGTATAGTTCGGACGGTGAGGAAGTAGGCGTGGCTAGTGGGCTAGTGATAGACAGTGCCGAACGTGGTGGTGGGAGTGGCTTGGAGAGTGTGGGAGGCGGGACTAATGGACTACATCTCAGCAATACGGACACGCGGAATTCGTACAGTCCCGATTCGGATCATCCGTGATTGACTCATTGAAACTGGCAAGTAACGTGCATTATTTTATTGATATTATTCGAAGGTGTTTCAATTGTTTATAACAACATTTCATTTAAATTCAATAAAACTGCGAAATATATATTTTTTAAATTACCAATTTGAGTTCTTTAAAATTATTAGTTATAATATTTGTGAGGTTTTAGTCACCCCACTTCGAAAATAGTGTGTCATATATAAATATGTAGAAGCATATATAAAATTGAAACACCTATAGATAAGAACTTTAAATAAAAGCTGAGAAAATCACAAATTGACTGAGACTATTCTTATATAATTATAAGAGTCTAAAATCGACGTAATTTTATAAATTTTAAATTTCAAAAGAAAAAAAAACCTGTATACGTAAATATACCTCAAATGGTCGAAAAGTTACAAAACTGCAACTTAATAACAAAACACTGTTTTAATAAAAAAACTACGATCAAAAATACAAATAAATAAACCATATAACAGGCCATAACACTAGTGCTATACTAAGTATACGGCAGATAAAAAACTGCTCACATTCAGTATTACGAATAATAATTAAAAATTGATTATTAAAACTTGTAAAAAATAATAATTACCAATTTATTATATAAATAGTTATTATTAATTATATTTAACGATTAAAGTAACGTAATTTTATCTAAAATAACGATATTATATTTAAAATTGTGAAAATTTCAACAGAAACATGTTGTATACGCAAAATGTGAACAACGGCTATACGAAGATTTTCTTGTGCTATTTTTTGAGTTTTTCAGTTTCATTTTTAGGTTAAATAACGATAATTTATCAAAGTTTTCATGGTTGGAAATGCTAGAAGGGAATATGATCAAATTATTACGTGTTTACTCTGAAATAATCACAACTAACCCGATTAGTTTGTGATTAAATACGGTTATATTCATTTTAAAAAAAGATCGCTACTTTTGTTTCGATATCTTTAAATAATATCGTTTATTTCTGTACAAAATAAACAAATTTTCAATTCGCATTTTCAACCATGGAATTTTCAAAAAGTATACTTGAAATGAAAAACCTATATACGTAAAAAAAAGTAACACAATAAATAGTATTTAAGGACTTTTCCATCCAAAATATTTTAACAGTGATCAGAACCGGCTTAAGACAGATTTGGCAACCGGTGTTCTACTGTTAAATTAAATTAACGTTACTATATATAATATCTTAGCTGTTAAGGACTGTTTTTTATGTTTTAATACTCGTTTGTGCCATCACAGTTACCCCCCCCCCCAATTACCCCCCTTACTTATCACAAAAATGTATTGAATACAATTTATTTTCATTTGAACATTTTTGGCCTAAGTTTGAGCCTTTTTTGTTTGTAATTTAGGAGAATTAGTTTATCAAAAAAAAAAGAAGTATATTTTTTGTTTTTATATAGTTTTTTTTTTTTAGTTTTCAATACATTTTCCCGATTTTTTTCCAATTAAGTACCTTTAAAATAAAGCAATGTATATAAGTATATAAAATTAGATTTGTTAAGATGGAAATATTTGAGAAGTAAATAACTTTTGAATTTTTATTCATTTTGAAAATTTGATTGTTTTTTGTAAAGAAATTTATATACCACTGCACGAAGAATCTCAGTATTCGAATTTTAATTGCCGAAAGTTGGTAATAAACACGAAATTGTTATTTTCTTAACGGAAAAACTATAAAAATACTTTAATTATTATTAATTTAAAGATAGCCCACTGTGTGAAAACTATATGCGCTACTGAGCGGTCGTTAGCCGGTCAAATTTTCGTTGGCGTTTAAAATTCATTTTTCAAATTTTTCTCGTAATCAAATGACTTTAGTGTGTAATAATCGATGGTATTTTTGTAATTTGAACTCTTTTTTTGTTGTTGTTGACTTTTTAACTATTCTTTTGGTTTAAATGTAATTGTAATTTTTTGATTTTGCTATTGACAGTCTGTGATAATAACTAAACGATTTAGCGCTCCAATTATATTTAAAAATTGCGAGAAATAATTAAAAATTAATCAAAAGATGACGAAATATGGTCCTATTATTTTTGAAAATTAATACTTTGAATAATTTTAAATACATAAACATTCCAATTTATTTTTAAATCCGAAACTTGTATAATAGTTGAGCCATTCGAATTCCAGCCGTTTTCAAAAGACGTTTTTGAAATTGTATTTACTGGCTGTTTGGTTTATTAAACTTGTAGAATTTCGTCATTTTTGAGAATGTATCCATTCCTGATAAATATATAGAGAGCATTTTTAGTATGAATTTATTTTGTATGCAAGAATGTTGTTAAAAAATACTAAAATCCCCACCCCTCCCCTATGACATTTATAAATACGCTTAACAATTTTCGAAAAACATTGTAAAATTTATTGCTTCTTGTATCAGTCAATGTATACGTAAACAAATCACTAAAATGATACCCAAATCTTTTTAGGTAATTGATAGAAAATAAGAAAAACTAAAAACCCTTAGGATTTTAAACTGTAGAAATGTTGGCAATTGTACGAATTTTATATTTTTTAAATTTGCATAACTGATATTTTAAACTTTATATATTTAAACCCCGAAAAGAATCTAGATTTAAAAAAAAAATATTTATAATTGAAATAAGCTTATTTGAGGCCTTATTATTTTTAGTATCATATATTTTTGACGTATGTGAAGTCTTCTAAATTAAATAAATGTAGCCCTCCTCCTAGATTTGGCGGCATTTAGTAGTAGCATCCTATTGGAAGAAAAAAAAACATTGCCATTATTTTTTATTTGCGACATAAAAACAATATATTGTTCTTTTCCACTGCTGCTAAATCTGAATATGTAGTTTAAAACAAAAATTCGCTCAATTGTCAATAAAAACTGTCAATATTTTTGAAATTGCACAGAAACTGAATATGATTTATCAAAATAAAAAAAACTGAATAGCCGTATGCTAAAATTGTTATGTAATGATGCAAGTTGTATACTACTAAGTACATACTAAAACCGATAATCTGATGTATTTTTTGACCGATTCTTCTTAAATTGTTTATTTGTCAATCATGATGTGTATGTATCCAGTTCATTGTATTATATTAGTGAATAAGTAAAAAATAATAATTCAAACATTGTTTATATATATTTCACCTAATTTTCTTTGTTTATTCAAGTAACATAGCAACATTTATCTAAAATACTAAATTCTCTGTCATATTTGCCAAACATATAAAAAAAATGCCTTGTTGTAGAAAAGAAGAAGAACCAGAACCAGATGCATGTCTGAGGTGTGCGAATATAGCTTCTAATAAAGATAAAAAATCGAAGAAGCAATCAGCACTACCACGTCCGGTCAAACCCGAGAAATCTAAAGCGGTAAAAATACAAGAAAAACCGATAGTCCAAGTACCAGAACCACCATCTTTACACAGGATTTTTCTAAAACGAACAAAAAGCATCGATCGTCCTGTACCATACACATTTCGTGTCCCAGTCCACTTAAGTCCTGCTCCTAGAGCGTCACTCCCTATTACAAGACCAGCTAAATCGCCGCCATTTTACCTTCAATTAGACCACCTCATAGCTGTCATCTGGTGCCTATTCTCCCCGGACAAAAAAGACAAATGCCGTCTAGGAATAACACAACTCCAATGGGCTCTATACTTATTACGCACTGTCCGAATGCCAAATGGAGATTACCTACCCGATATAGCGATCGCTATACGAGCGATCGAAGACAAATTGATTGAATGCTACGCGGAAATGTCAAATGTCGTTATGCAAATGCCTATAAAACGCACCAACTGTATGACGTGCGATCTCAGACGTACGTTACCACGTTCTAAGTGCGATATCTGTTCGAGTGTGACGTTAGGAGTGGTGCCGCGACGGTCACACCGTACACTTCCGAGTGATGCGCAGGCGACAGAGCAACAAAGCAATTTATCTCATTACGGAACGTATCGCAGACGCGTCAATTTAAATCAACAGATTACGTCGTTTAGCCCGAGTACTCAGGATTCTTCTGAACATGTTCGAAATGATATAAGGCGATTGAAAGTGATGGCGGCTGCTTTGACTAAGGAGCAAATGATGAGTGAATTTGAGCAGGATATTATGATGGATCAGTTGCAGGAATGGCATAAGGAGAAACTGGGGAAACTTAGGGAGGAAATGGATAAATTGCGACGAATGGAACAAGTGTTTCGTTAATTCTTTCGTGTATTTAATACAATTTTTACTTGTAATTTTCTTTGCCAATAAGAGACAAAAATGTTTTTACTTCAGCCATTTTTTTATTTTGTCTTATATATTATTATTATTGTATATATTTTATACCCAATCTAATAAATAAATGTACCAATTTACTAATCAAATTTTAATTTATAACTGCGAACACTGACTAAGAGTACAACATGACGTTAGGTGCTCAAACTCATAGTAATTTGCTGTAATGTATATTGTATTACATGTGTAAGAGCAGTTCATTATTTAATATGCGTTCTATTACATGTATTTGCGGCATCTGGAAGCATTTTTTAGCGGTGATCATCACCAGAACACATCAACCACCAATTCCCTCTAAATCTACCTCCCTGGATCGCCATTAGGTCTCTAAAGAATAATAAGCCATTGTTTATACTTAAAAAAACAATTTATTTCACTATTAAGATACAAATTGTTATTAATTATATAAAATATAAATAAATTACATGTATATTATATATTTTGGAACAATAAATACAATTTTAAATAAATAAAACATTATTTAATAGGTTTAGATCCTCTTTTACATAGCGTCGTGCCGCATAAGCATCATCCGTAACCGTATAATAAATAATTATTGCTTTTTCGAAGATTTTAATCATTAAATCAATTTATTATACATATATACACTCATTTTAGCCAAATATATAGTTAATTATGGCTCAAACTATTTAATTTCAAATAAAACAACTTACATTATATACGCATATCAATTTTGTATAGTGGTAAAGTCCTTAAGTATTCGGTTGCATTGTATTTTAGGTGTAGTGGGGATATCCAAAAATATTTTTAAAATGTGCAAGTCATGAAAAAGTTGATTTTTCACATTTGTATCCACGCCACAGGAACGAGAAGAGGTCTATGAATATGAACCATGCTGTTCCTTGCTATGAACCAGTCAATAACAGGTGCTGCCATTTTTATTAGTATTTAACCGTAAGGCGATCGAATCGTGAACCATATATGCTTTATATATGGAAGGGAGGATGCATATGTTAAAAATGATGTTGAATTGATTTTAATCAATAAAAAAAGTAATGTAGCATGTTTTTAAAGTAATTTTATCGTTAGTAAAGTAGTTTTTTATATTCAACATATGAAAATTCTCTTGGAGAGATTCTGGAATTATTTGATAACAAGGTCAATCACGACAGATAACGCGCGATTAATAGTAGATTTGAAGTTATGTCACTTTACACGAGTATTTTACGACTTGATTTTATAGCTAATATATTGTATTTATTAATATAAAAACATATTTAAATATGTTTTGAACTAGGTATATATGTTTTTAAGTATTTTATTGAGGACTTACCGATTTAGATGTACTTCTGGAACACTTCGTAGACTTGGGCGATTACGCAGTTTACTTTATGGTAATATTAGAAATAAATTAATACTAAGATTTTATTATCAATACATATGTATATACAAGACATATAATAAACAATACACTGTATTTAAACATAAAAGATACACAGTGAATTCATCAAAGATAATTCTGAGTATATTTTTATAATATATATTTTATTAAATGTCAAAAGTGATGAGTGATTCTGCTGAAGAACAATTATTAAATAAACTTTTTTGTAGAATTATTTTGTCATTTAGACAAGGTTAATAACAAAATTCTAAACATAACCCTGGAACTTCTATCGTTGAATGTATCAGACGTTAATGATGATACATTGTATACTAATTTTCTAATAAACTAATTTAGTATTTACTAATCATAAATTTTTTATTTAAAATAATCGATATCTTATTATTTATTGGCCAAATACTTTATTATGAAATCATCTCATGGGAAAGGGATATGTGTGGGTTTATAATTTATTAAATAAATATAACAAAATGTTTATACATTGCAAAAAATGAATTATATTAGTAATAAATATGTTTTAAACATATTTTAAACCCACTTTTTGTGGTTATAAAATGATTTACAACAATAAATATGTAACAGCTTTACAATAAAACAATCTCCAATCAGAATTATTGGATTTTCATTATTTTAATTAGTAATTTAATTTATAATTTAGTGAGTTTTAGAATGTAAAACCACGTTTTTTTTTTGTGAATATATAAATAAGTATTGACTATAGTTTAATGCATATTTGATGCATTAAAAATATTATAAATAAATATCAAAGATACAAGGCAAAGATCTTATTTATTTTAAGTAAATAATTAAATATCAGGGTTATTGATGCAAATGGACCACCGGAAATTATTTCCCGATTGTTTTTTTACGGATATGTCCATGGGGTTTAGTTTTTTTTTTGTATATAAATAATAATTCGATTAAAATGAATAAAAATCGAAAGTTTTTTTTTAAACTGCATTTTATATTTTTGTAAAAACATTAATAATTAAATTTTTTATTTACTTTAAGTGCAATTGGTTAATAAACAAATAATAATATACCATTTTGCGCAATAACTATTTAGTGTAATCAAACAACATGTTTATTATTTGGGTTAACTGACCTTCCCCATTGTCCACTAGGTTAATTGTTAATTTATTATACTACGTTCATCACAAATTTACTAGCATGTATAAAAAACTATTATAATAAACAATAAAAATGATCATTCCAAAAATGTATAAAACGATTCCCTAAAGAAACAAAAATCCTATAAGAATGTATGATCTCGTCATGTTATCTGAGAGAAAGTGACAATACTGTGACACCAGGACGCGGGTTCGAATCCCCGTCAAGGTCAAACAATGTGCAACCGCACGTTTGTATGCTCAAATCTGTATACAAATAAAAGCCTAGATGTAAAGTACCATTCATATGGTATTATGACGTCGAGTTAAGTTGTAGTTAAGTGCTAGTGAAAATTACTACCCCGATTAGCAGACATAGGACTTGTTTATGAACAATGTGTGCAAGCGTGTCCGAAAAGTTTGCCAGTTACGATTAAAGATAAACTGGACTCGTTTTTGATTGCCGGTTTGATTCAATTGGATTTTTAAACTGTGGTAAGCTTTTCTACTCCGTAATTACAATTAAATAATACATATACATTGAGCTACTAGAATAAATTTAAACTAATAACTAGTGGATTTACATTTAGGCATATTCGTAGCGAATCAAGGGAATTATTTCGATATATAAATAAATTATTAGAGGTACAAACATGATAGCATTGAAATTTATTATGGAATATGTTAATTTTATAATGCAAATTGACTTTCAAATATAAAATACTTATTTGCTAAAACTGTCTACTATGAAATAGGCAGACACGAATATATATAACGCATTTGTTATTATTAATTACAAAATCTATTAAAATACGCCAAAATTTGAACTATCATTGCGCGGGATGAGTCCGTAACGCATGAAGTTAGTCACCAGTAGCTCTGAAGTTGTACCTATTAGTAGATGAAGTCCCTAGATTTGGCGGCAATGGCGAAAATTTGATAATCCAACTAAAACTGATTTATTGCAAATTTTTTAAAAATTTGTTAATCTAAATACAGCTGATCTATCAATAGTTTTTTTTACATTTATGATACTACCAACTGTCTTTGACAATGCTGCCAAATGAAGGGTCTATAAAATACATAAAAGTGTTTTATTTTTAAAAGTAAATACAAAGGATTGTTTGTTTTATAGATCGAATCGTAGTAATAAACTCTAATTAGTAGTATACAATTATTACAAATTAGTTCAGTATGCTTTAAAATTGATGACTTTAGATAATATAAATATTAAAAACATTCATAAGGTTATCGTTTGTCAAATAGGAACAATAAAAAAATGTCTTACAAAACCATCATTGTTTAAAATTTTCGACTCAATCCAGAATCGTTATTTATCATTTCTCACACAAATATTCTACGTTGTCTTTGAGATACCATAAATAAACAAAGCCTAAACTGATAAAAAAAAAACAAATAAATCTACTCCACTACTACCCTTTTGTAGTCAGTACCATTTTAAATCATTTTTTCCCCCCATTAACTAATATATAACAAACAGAACTTGCTCAACTTGTTTATAAATGTCAGACTTAGCAATAATCAAGGCTAAACTAAAGTAAATTCGTGAAAATGACTCCTAATATTATAATTACTACACTGTTAAAAAGTTTTTACATAACATACACCTAATACAATCTTAAATTTCCAATATGGCAAAAATAAAATATATTTTTAGCTTTTAGCATCAAAGATAACTTCTTATAATAAATATAAAATAGGCTGTTTAATTTAGTAAAAAATTGTTATTAAATAAAAAATTCTTGTATTATTTAATTCGTGTAACTATAAATAATAAGCGTGTAGCATGGTTAGTTAGTGTTTATTATAAATGCAATTCGACACTGAAGTTTGTCACTGATTAAATTAATCAATAACGATAAATATTGCTCAATATATATTTTATTTAAAACTATTTATCGATATGGAATTTTAGAGACTGCTATATAATTCGGATACCAAGTATTACAATTCGTATTGTATCATTTATTCTATTTTGCATTATTTATTGTTAGCTCGCCGTACGTAGTACAGCAGGGCTTAGGTGTTCGTCTGCATAATTTGTCTGTAACATTCTCGTATTTAAAAATGTCCTTAACAAAAAGTTCGTCATTTAACGCCCTGATTCCGTAAATGTAAATATGTCATATACTTGTTGTCGTATACATGTTCGTCGCTCGCTCGTTAAACCAAAATGTTGTCACCTCTACTCCTCTAAAGGTACCAAACCGATTTCAAACTAATTTGGCACACATATTGTGGAGCTACTCGATTAATCATGCTCGCATTTTAAATCTAATCAGAGCCGTACTTCAGGAAATATTGGGTCCGCAAAAAATAGCCACTTATAATTTTTTAACTATATCAAACAACTCTACGTAAAATTACATATTTATTATGTTTTTAAAGCTGTAAAAATTATTTTTTAAATAAATAAAAAAATTGTTTTTGTTTTTTTCCGGCTTGCCCGATGCTTTGACTACATACATATGAAGATTGATTACTATATCATTATTGATTAGATTATTACTTCGATTATTTTAATTAAAACGCAATAATATTTATTTATATAAGCATGCCAATGTTTAGGCAATTGCTCGCCGAACATACTTTTTATAATAATCAAGGTATGGTTACTATGCCATTGTTCATTTAATTGTTGCTTTGGTCATTTTAGTACATATATTGTTTATTTATTCAGAAATACTTGTTTTAATCTATGACGTATATTTTGAACAGTGTATATTAACTACTAAGCATTAATTATAAACAAATAATTTCCAAATATCTATAAGCCTATCAATCAAATAAGTTTCTTTAAAATAAACTAATTATAAATGTTTCCGTTTAAATACGTTTCCACATTTGAAAAACGATAATTTTTTTTTATGCATGTGTACAGAATTGTTTTTTTTTGAAATTTTCTTAAACAAATTTATCTAAAATATATATATCTGGAAGGGTCAATAGATGTTAGCATAAATATGAAATAGATGCGATATTTTCGTTTAGTGTTTGTTTAATTGTATAACGAGAAAGTTAAATTAATTAAGTACAAATTAAAAGTGTTTTTTTTTTGCGATGTAAGTTTGATATATATGTAATTATTAAATATATATTTAATTCCGCGAGCGATTTCTTTTACGTAATAGATTGTTTAAAATGTTGGGTATGGGAAACCAAATGTTTGCTAAATAAATAAATAAGAGATGTTAACAATGATTTGTTTCAGATTTCGAAAACAGTGCAAACAATACTATTAACTAATTGTTTAATAATGCGTATAATTTAATTTGTTTAAAACTTGGCCATATTTTAACTAATTATACAATGGCGGAAATACCTGATTTGGCAAGCACAACTTTTAAAAATTCGAAACCGGAACCGGAAGACTGTGAAACTGTAAGCGCAAATACTGAAGATTCACTGTTGACAACTGCATCAAATTCAAAAGTGTCTACATCAAATGATTCATGTTGCACCAAACAAAAACAAAGAAATAATTGCGGTAAGTTCACGAATTAAAAGCACATTTTCTGCACTGGGGTGAATAACATATACACACAAGGCCATAAGTCTATGATTGATAATAAAATTATGATTTCCACACTTTAAAATTTCAAGGACTATTTTTAATCAATTTTATATGACATTTGAACTTGTATTAGCCAATTTTTTACAATAATAGAATTGCTGTTAATCAAATGAATTACATTTTTTAATATGCCAAGTTCAGTTAAATATTTCAATGACTGATTTCATTACCGTAATTTATAATAAATAAAATGATTTTTTGAGTTAAAACACACTTGATTAGAGCTAAAAACCACATAATAGACCAGTGACGTCACTGCCTATCATATGCATCAATCCGCAATTGCAAACTTGTCTATATTTCGGATGATTTTAAACGCTTATAAACCACTTCAACTAATAGTTTGCCTCTTACACCAAGGTTCATAAACGTTAAAAGTTAATTTATTATAAAGTATAGTCAGAATATAAAATGTGAATTGAAGGTTAAAATCAATGTAACGTTTAGATGAAAATAGTATTGGGAAATAATTTGAATAAGACACCAAAAAGGTGTATTTAGTTTTATTTCAAATACTGTTTAGTGCTGCTCTCTAGAGATACTCTTATGAAGTATAATGACATATGTTGAATCAATTTAACTTAATGTAATAAACAATAAATATATTTTTAAATTAGATAAGTAAATTAATAATAGGGTTTTGCATCCGTATATTGCATAATGCACAATTTAGAGTCTAATTTGGGGAAAGTTTTACACAACTTAACCTTGTATTTGGTGAATATGTATTTTTTTTGAGATTTTTTCGGTTTCTGTGAAGGCCCTCACGTTTTACATGTATAGAATGTTAAAAATATATTTAAATTCGCTAATATATATATATATATATATATATATATATATATATATATATATATATATATATATATACATATATATATATATATATATATATATATATATATATATATATATATATATATATATATATATATATATATATGTATATATAGTGATTAGTGTAATAATATATTTTACTAACGTATACAAATAATATATACTTATTGTTTTTAAATTATACGAATATTAAGTATATATTAGAATACATTTCCATTAATAATACTTGTGCTACTTAAGAGAGAACCAGTGTTTCAAATGTGGTAATTCATTTTATAACATCTAAAACGATATTTAAATTGTTCCTCCTCAAGCATCGATAGTTCTTAACATGTTTGCCCTATATTATTCATATATAGATATAAAATTGATTGTGCTAAATAGGTTAACATAATTATTCTTAGACCAGTCGATTTATAGTGTGACGGTCAAGGTAGACAAACCATTCACTTATGTGTAAAATCATATAGTAGACCGTATAGGATAAAATATATTTTATTATTGAATAAAATTAGATATACGACGGATTTTTGGTAGTAGGGCCAAGGATAAGTCTATGTCTATATATTGTTTCGACACGAAAAATAAATAAAGAAAGTTTGTCACGTTAGCGATTTTAATTATTGGACTTTAGTGATACGTTATCATAATTAGTGTATTTGCGAGCGTCTCTAAAACTTGAATGACCCCAGGTCCTTGGGATCGTTAACAATTTATATAAATAACAGAATTATAACTATCATGTGATATAGATTTTGTGAAAGGTGCAGCTTAATTTTTTCTGCAATGATTACGCATAATTGCATGCAAATTAATGTCGATTAATTTTTAATTAATATTGGAATAAGGTCTATATTGTTACGCTATTATTACATACATAGAAGTATGAATCATAATAGTAAATTTAATACAGACACGCACTAAAAAAATACTTAATATACATTGAGCTCCTTTACAGTTTAAAAGCTGCGAACATTTGCGTAATTTAACTTGTTTTTAACTAATTCGTAATACTTAATTATTTTCGTATATGAATCCCTTAGAATTTTTTAAAATAATATAAATGTTGAAGTAAAATGTGGACATGTAACCATTGTGTATATATATAAATTTTTAGGTTCCTATTTAGGTTTAGCAACAGGCATAATTCTAACATCGTTAGGGATTTTAATGTTAATTTGGACGCCATTTGATGTGTTGATGGCCGAAAGATTAAATATGATGCCTGGTAATTATTTTTTAAATATTTTTAATCTTTAAAATTGTCAATTTTAAATTCTATATGTGCCAACAATTAGGGTTGCCACCATTTGATTGGTGGAAAACACCGCCGGATGAAGTTCATTTCAAAGTGTATGTATTTCACGTGACGAACTCAGAAGCATTCATGAATGGTACAGATGAAAAACTGAATATGGCAGAAATTGGACCAATTACATATTTGTAAGTTAATTTTCTTGCAGTTCCTTTCTAAATAAACAACTTCACACTATACTTTAATGTTTAGGGAAAAAATACAACATATAAATGTAACTCACAACGAAAATGGAACAATGACATACACAGCAGTACGTTCTCCTATCTTCCTACCAGAGTACAATAATATAGATTTGAATACAAGTATAATAGTTCCTAACTATGCCGTTCTAGTAAGTATTAAATCTATAGCGAGCAGTTTATCCAAGTGCCGCTTTATTCTACAGCTCAAAATGACTAAACATAAAATAGAATTAATTCTCTTTAAGAATGCGAATTTTCGGAATGGTAATTAAATTTCGGAATACTAGTATTAATTTTCGGGATAGTAATTATAAATTTCGGAATGCTAATTTTAGTTTTCGGATTTCTTTTCCTATTGTTAAATAAGTTTTGACGCGTTTATAATTGCAAAAATGATGTATTTGTGTTCGGAATGCTGAATATTCTTCAGCTTGTTTAATTGCGTTAAATATGTTTTGAATTGTTTATTTATAATTGTAAGAAAAAACGACTGATTTAGGGAATCTGTTACAGGGAATGGCGTCATATTTATATGATGCGTCTTTCTTCACAAAACTGGGTTTTAATATGCTATTACGTACAGTAGATTCGCCAATGTTTGTCAATACGACAATCTATAATTATTTATGGAATTTAACAGATCCTATATTAGAGGTAGCGAAACATTTTGCCCCGGATATAATCCAGTCAGGGAATATCGGAATGATGGATAAAGTAGGTTGCATAAATATAATATTGAGATGTTTTCTATTGGATGTTTCGTAATAAAAAAGTGAATTTTGTTTAGGTGTACAAAGATTTTACAGATCAAGCAACGGTGTATATAGGACGTAAAAATGGTGACCATAAATTTTTTTTAATTGACAAATACCATGGGTCAGAGTATTTACCAGGTCACGGATCAGCATGTGTTGAAAGAGTAACGAATTCTACTGAAGGACTATTATATCCACAACATATTACTAGAGATATGGAGCTGAGATATTGGCGTAAATCAATTTGCAGATATGTATCTTTATATTATACCGGTACGAATATATAGAACTTGTTCTAAGCCAAACACATATCAATATTTTCGGTTTAAATTTGAATGAATGGTTTTGTATCATTTAGAGGATCGCTTCATGGATGAATACAACGTTATGGCGTATAAATTCATAATACTAAGAGATGCATTGGATAGAACAGCGAATATAAGTTTAGATTGTCATAAAGGACACCCTATTTTACCTAACGGTATATATGATGTTTCTAAATGTTATCATGGTATGTGAATTTGTCTATATGTATTTTAAATCGTAGTCGAATTGTAGACACCATATGTGCTTTAATCATATATACTTTAGGTATGCCAATGGCGGCTTCTTTTCCACATTTTCTTTACGGAGACGACGAAATACGACAGTATGTTACCGGATTAAAACCAAATGCAAGCGAACATGAATCATACCTATTCATCGAACCAGTAAGTCATCCCAATAGTGTGTGTGTGTGTCACGTGTGTGGCTTGTGTATGTTTTATGTATGCATGTGTCTTGTGTGTGTGTGTATGTCTGTATGTGTCGTATGTGTGTCTGTCTGTGTCTTATGTATGTATGTGTGTGTGTGTGTATATCTGTGTATGTATGTGTTTGTCCTGTGTGTGTATGTGTGTGAGCATTAAAACTTCTGTTTCTTTTTAGAATACAGGAATTCCAATTGAGTCTATAGCGCGATTACAAAGTAATATGGTCATCAAAGATATGTCTGGATTCAATCCAAAATTGCATAAATTTGGTAACACTATTATCCCAATGTTTTGGCTTGAATATGTAAGTGTGAGATGCATTCGTTAATAAGCAATTATTTATGTATGTTTGTTTTAGAGCCAAGCCGGATTACCCTATTACCTTCGATATTTAATAACATTTATCGTCAACATTTTGCCAGTTTACCAATGGCCGTTTATTGGGGCGTTTTTAATTATAGGGTGTGCAATGCTAGTCATTTATTTTAAACGAATTCGATATACTAATACTACTAATAATAATAAGAAGAAGAAGAGAATTAGTGAAAAAGAAATCAGTGATTATGAGAAAAATATTAACATACATTTTGAAACAGACAAGTTTATAAAACAATGATGTTAGTCAATCGAATGATAGTTTTTCATTCAATAAAAATGATTAGTAAATATACGAATTATAATTAAATCGGATAAATGGAGCGACACTAATATATAGAAGGTGATGAATAATGAAGATATTTGTAACTATGAGATTTATTATTATATGTATATTTTGTTTTTATATAAAAACATTTTGTTGACAAAAATTCAAAAATTTGCACAAAATATAATTTACTGATTCGTTGGCGAACTAAGTGATTGGCGAGTATGCACACGCAAAAATAATCGCCTATTTAAGAATAATTTTATTCGGATTAGTTAAAACATATCCAAATATATAATTTGCAAATGATTGTTCCAATTTTCCGAAAATAATTCCATTGTGATTTGTAATTAATTAAAATAGCTAAAAGTACAAAATTTTGATACCAAAATTAAATACTTAGGAATGTTAATTGATTTATTATTATTAAAAAAAAAACATATTTTAAACATCATTTAATTATTTAAACAAATGTATAGCAACGCCGTCAATTTACTGCCAGACAACAGCGCTTACTCGAATCAATTTAACAAACTATATTTTAAGTACTAATTGACATTATTATTTAAATTATTTGCCAACAAATATTTCAGTCATGGTTAATTTTGTTGGACATTTTTTTAAACGTTGTTCAAAACGTATAAATGTCGATAAAACAATTTTAGGAGAGGGGAAAATTGTATACTTAAATATGTATTAATTATAAATATATATAGTTAAAAAAAATGGAACTTTTTCTTGATAAATTATAACTTTGAAATGAAGCAATGTATTGGAGAAATTGGAACAATGTTCACGCACAAATAAATCGCAGTGTTAATTATTTTCAAATGACAGTGATTTCATTTTAATATTAATAAAGGTTCTTTTTTTTTAGTTCTAAAATTATGCATCAGGTTTTTCTTCTTCGGCTGTCGGACTATGCCAGGTAAGTCTTTCTTCGTAAAATTGTATTACAACTTGAGGACAACGGAGATTTGCTTGTTTCGCTGGTACTAAATCTGCCTCGTCCGTTCCTGAGAGGGTTAAATTGTATTTGAGCACACGATGCAGCTTCAAAAAGCTCAATTTATGTAGATTTTTGCAATTTTATAATTGTTGCTTTTATATATGAAATACTAATCGTAATTTCAATTAAGACTAGTCGTTTAAATTCACTGTTAGATTATAACATCACTACTAAGTTGTATTTCCATCCCTGAGATGGTTAAATTGCATTTGAGCGGATGAAGCAGCTTCAAAAAGATCAATTTATGTCGATTTTCGCAATTTTATGCCTACTTTTATGCACGAAATTCGATTTAAATTAGAAATAGTCGTTTAAATTCACTGTTAGATTATAACATCAGTACTAAGTTGTAGTTCCATCCCTGAGAGGGTTAAATTGCATTTAAGCGGATGAAGCAGCTTCAAAAAGTTCAATTTATGTAGATTTTTGCAATTTTATGCATACTTTTATATACAAAATACAATTTAAATTAGAAATAGTCGTTTAAATTCACTGTTAGATTATAACATCACTACTAAGTTGTAGTTCCATCCCTGAGAGGGTTAAATTGCATTTGAGCGAACTATGCAACTTCAAAAAGCTCAATTTATGTGGATTTTCGCAATTTTATAATTGCTTTTATATACGAAATACTATTAGTGAATTCAATTAGGACTAATCGTTTAAATTCACGGTTAGTTTATGACGTCACTACTAAGCTGTAGGTTCATCCCTGAGAGGGTTAAATTTCATTTGAGCGGATGAAGCAGCTTCAAAAAGTTCAATTTATGTAGATTTTCGCACTTGTATGTCTGTTTTTATATACGAAATACGATTTAAATTAGGAATAATCGTTTAAATTTACGGTTAGATTATGACGTCACTACTAAGTCGTAGTTATCATCCCGGAGAGGGTTAAATTGTATTTGAGCAGCTTCAAAAAGCTCAATTTATGTGGATTTTCGCAATTTTATAACTGCTTTTATATACGAAAACGAATCGCGATTTAAATTAGGACTAGTAGTTTAATTTCACGGTTAGCTAATGACGTCACGACTATAGCGTAAATTAGGGGTTAAAATAGAAGAGTCTTGGGGTTAAATAACAGGCCGTATATCTTTTGTAGCTTACTTAAATATTAGTTATAAGAGAAACCAAAGTGTGATAAAGACAAACATATTCGCTAAGATCTATTGACTAACCTTTCCATTTCATAAGGAACATAAGATCACCAGAACTGTCGGTAGCGCCAATAATCCGTTCCGGTTCCAATCCTCGATCGAATCCTTGTGTTTTTTTCTCTTTTTCTTCAACCTTTTTCTTGAGTGGCTTGCTTTCAGGTGTCGGTGTGCCGGAGGATTTTCGTTTTTTCAGTGTCTCTTCTTTCTTGGCGGCTTCGCGTTTCTTGCGTGCGTCTTCAAACGCGGCGATTAAATCAGGACAATCGAGATTCGATTCAGGTTCCCATGTATTTTCGGAATCTGCATAGCCTAAAGTGTCGAGGAAAAATTACTGGCCGATAGTATTAGCTTGGTACTAGGCTAGGCCCACAATAACATTAACTAATTTACCTAAATCCAATAAAATTACATAATATTACGAGAAATTTCACAATTCTACACATTATCAATCTCTAGTTTACTAACCTTTCCATTTTAAGAAGAATTCAACAACACCGTTTTTTATTCGTCGATCGAGTACTTTTTCAACTGAAAATTCTTCTTCGGCCTCCGGCTCCTGGGGCTCCGGTGCCACCTCGTCCTTTTTGCTCATACTGTAATAAAATTACAAACAAACTCATGAATTCCCGATCAAAAACACTTTGTATTTGTCAGTTTATAATCATATACATGCTTTAGCTATACGACAATCGGTTCAAAATTAAACAACTTGTTAAGTTTGGTTAAAACCGCAATCACATTAAATTGCAATATTATATCTAGTGTTATATATTTTAGTAAGGATAAATTGTGTTTGAATTACTTACGGATCAATTATGAAGCCGGATTGTGATCTATTTAAACACTAAGCAACGCTTTTTACAAGCAAAACACAAACTTAGCTATTTTTTATTTTCAAGATGGCGGTTTCATCTTTCATAGGCGTTAAGGCGCCAATTTATTTGTTGACAAAAAGAACGAATAAATTAATACATTATTTAAATAAATGAGATTGTTACTTGTTACATTTAAAACTAGCTATTTGAAATTTAGGAATATATGCAGTTTTAATTTATAAAGCTGAGCGCGTTCAGTATACTTTACTGAAATGATAAACGAAGGAGATCACCCTATTTAAAATTGAAGCCATTTTTGCAAATATAAACTAAATTTCAACTTACAACAATAATAAATTGCATAGACTTACTAAGTTTACAAATGTATGTTAATAATAATCGTGTTTTATTCCACACAATACTATTTAACAACATTTATTCACGTAACTTTATTGCCTTATAGTTGGCAACATTGAGTAACACCCTCTGAGTTTTACTACTTCCAAGATTTCTAAATTTTGACAGAAGTTGTCACAGAGCTGTTCCTTGATATTTAGTGATTGTCGAAATGTAATTTGTTAAAAGTATACAGTTTTAGTGCACTATTGTGTAAATTAGGCACTGTTTGTTTAAACAGTTCTGAGTTCGAAACTTCTTAAAATGCCCCAGGAAGAGCCTCCGGGCGAGACCCCCGGGTCACAACGCCTTACAAACGATGACTTCCGAAAGCTTCTGATGACCCCACGAGCGACGCCGTCTTCGGCCCCATCGGGGCATGCCCCTGGGTCAATCCGCGAAGCTATGAACAAAGCTTCCGCAAGTATGCCACCCCCCAAAACTGAAGATCGCCTCGAGCTGCGAAGGAAACGTAAATCATTTTATGCGAAACTCAAAAAACAGGAAGATGATAAAATGGCTGAATTAGCTGAAAAGTACCGAGACCGAGCACGAGAGAGACGCGATGGTGCTAATCCGGATTACCAGGTTGATGATCCGATGAACACGGCGTCCGCGTATAGGGCTGTGGCGCCGGATTTGAAATCGGGATACGACGCAGCTGAGCGGCGACGGCAAATGATTCAGGAATCTAAATTTTTGGGGGGTGATATGGAACATACTCATTTGGTGAAAGGGTTGGATTATGCCCTTTTGCAAAAAGTCCGATCAGAGATTCAAGTCAAAGAACATGAACAGGAGCAAGAGTTGGAGCGACTGGCGAATAAGCCTCTGGAACCGGAAATTGAAAGTAAGAAAATTGAGAAAAAAGAAGAGGTAAGACTTTTATATTTAATTTATTAAATACGATATTCTTTACTACATTTATCTTTGTTGTCAATGCAGTAATACATTATATATTTTATATATATATATATATATATATATATATATATATATATATATATATATATATATATATATATATATATATATATTTATATATATATATATATATATATATATATATATATATATATATATATATATATATATATATATATATATATTGAAACTTTAATTATTTAAATCGTCCTAAATTATTTAGATACATTTCCTTTATTTTATTTCTTAAGCTTAAAAGCTTAAATAAATTTCGGTTCATAAGTAGAAATTTAAAATTTACGTAGGATGAAATGCAATTCCGTACAAAATTAGGCCGAAGTATACATCGAACAGTATGCCAATTAAAATCCCGATATATTGAGCGTTCCGAATTATTTGTGCCCGGCCGTATGGCCTACGTTGTCGACTTAGACGACGACGCAGACACCGATATACCAACCACACTTTTACGATCAAAATCAGAGGTAAAAACAACAACAAACCCAAAAATAAAACCTCTAAGATTACATCGAAAATTTCACTAGGTACCCTCATTAAGCTCAACTCCAACCTTAACTACAAACGACATCGTTATAAATAAACTAGCTCAAATTTTGAGTTATTTGCGCCAGGGCGCGCGTAGAGGTCGTAAAGGTAAAAAAGGTACGGACCGACGTGATTTCGAAATCGATGAGAGTGGCCGAGAACGCGAACGCCACAGTAATATGGACGATAGTATTTACGGTGAAATCGGTGATTATATTCCGAATAAATCAGCGACGAGCGATAAAAATCGCGATAAACGCGGTCCTTACTTCGATAAGGATGACGACGATCTTAAGTCACCGGAACCGCCACTAATGGGGCCCAGTATTGCCAACACAAGATCGCATCAGTTACTCAATCGTTTAGCACAAGAACCTGAAGGTTACGCTGAATGTTATCCGGGATTAGATGAAATGCAAGATGCTATTGATGACTCCGATGATGAAGTGGATTATTCGAAAATGGATTTGGGCAACAAGAAAGGACCTATCGGTAAACTAGTCGCCATTTTGTTTGCATTGCATTATTTTAGGGGAATGTTTTTGTAGGTCGTTGGGATTTCGATACTGCTGAAGAGTATTCAGAGTATATGAACGCAAAAGAGGCGTTGCCGAAAGCGGCGTTTCAGTATGGTGTCAAAATGGCGGACGGGCGAAGGTCAAGGAAGCATAAAGATAAAAATGAGAAAGCTGAATTGGATAGAGAATGGCAGAAGATTCAAAATATTATTCAAAAACGTAAAGGGCCTAAGTTTGATGAACCTGATTATAAAATGGCGAAATATTAATTATGTTTTATATTTTAGTATCGAAACTAAATATTTCTTTTAATTATAATGTGTAGTTTTAATTTATAATAATGTAATCAATAAATTATCGAGTTTCTTACGCGGTTTACGTAAATAACTAATTAAATAAAGACTTATTGCTCAAGTTATACTTTTATTCATAATCAGTCATTTTAAAGATATAATTCCTTATTAATTTTAACAAATATACTCATTATTAATTGTGTTCTATAACTAAATCATATTTAGAAACAAATTCTATTTAACTCATCCAGTGAGAAAAACGCCACCACATCGGTAGATCGTAAACTACAATTTGTAGAAACCAGTGTTCCCATTCGAGAAAAAAACAAACAAATTGCCTTCACAACTCTACTCTCTGTTCGTAACTATAAACATTAGTTCGCAAAGGGGCGTTAATTACAAATCCGTGACCCATTTATGCATCAATTCAATATGGCGTCCCAAAGTGCAATTATCCAAAACAACTTCGCAAACCGGACATTTATCTGACTGTGTATCCGTGTGCATTTTCATGTGCATCCGTAACGATGTGGTTTGCGCGAATCGACTACCGCAAACTTCACATCGATACGGTTTTTCGCCGGTGTGTATGCGCATGTGTATGGTTAGGTAACCTTTTTGTGTGAAGCGTTTCATGCAAACCGAACAAGAGTATGGACGTTCACCGGTGTGAACACGCATGTGAATGGCCAGTTGCGTTTTGCCGCGCACTTCACGGTTACAAACTTCACAGTTAAGTGCGTTTGTTGTGTGAGGATTGTGTGCGTTATTGAGTGTTTGTTTATGGAACCAGAGGTGTTTGAGCATGTTGGAGTGTTTACTGAAATGTTTATTGCATTTTGGGCAATTAAACAATATTTTAGTAGTGTTTGGAAGGGATTTGAGAGGTGTTAAGGTGGTAATGGGTGGTGAGCATTTATTTTTGTGCATTTTAACATGTTTCTGAAATAATTAAAATATATTAATTAATTCAAAAAAATCTAATTAGTGTATATTTACTTGTAAGTCTTCTAACGTATCAAACTTCTCTGCACAAATAGTACAAATGCTCAAATTTTCTTTACAATGCATTTTCATATGTCGCTGTAAATGATGACTCCATCCGAAACTATCATTGCACAGTTCACACTTGTACGGTTTTTCGCCAGTATGCGCGCGCATATGCACTTGCAAATGTTGCATGCGCACAAACACACATTTACAAATCACACACACAAACTCCATATGGCATTGTTCATGCGCAACCAATGACTGCGCATCATCAAAACTCACATCGCACTCAACACATCGAAAACTATCATTCACATCTAATTTGCACTGATCACAAATCGGCGAACCCAACAATAAAAACGATTTTGCACACTTGATACAACCACTAGATTCTAAAACCGCAGTTTCTGGTTTTATCGGAAGAGTTTCCGGTTCGCACTTACCGATTATATCGCTAAATACGTCTTCCAGTCGAAGTTCATCCAACTGAATATAGTTTTCGAAAACCGCTTCTTGTTTTATAAGGTTTGCGCCGTTTGTCTCTAATTTCGGAGCATCAATTACCTCTGATTTTGGCGCGTCTTGTGAATCGTACGTCTTAAAAATTGAAGCTTCTTCTGAATTGTTTAGATTTGATTTTGAGATGTTTTTTAAATCATTTACCTCGGATTCGTTTGGCCCGTATTTTGAGACGTATCTGAGTAAGCTACGTTGTGTTTTAAGGCATATTTTTTTAAATGTGTATGCGATTTTTAAGTTTTCACAACAATTTCCACAAATTAAATTTGGGAGCAAGTTGTTTTCAGCGAACTATTTAGAGGAAAAAAATATATATATGGAATTTTATATATAAATAATTTGGATAAAAACAACTGGAGTGGTCTACACGCGCATTTTCATAATATATATACTTACAACATCGGGTATACAATACGCTAATTTCGCACTGAATTTAATTTTATCATTTGCGTCAATTGAAAAAAGATCTGTTAATTTGCATTCTGCGCGGGTGCAAACACGGCAAAATTTTCTGAATTCAAACATTTTCGTCACAAATCATTTATTGCCAAATTAGCACTAATAATCACGCAATTGTATACACTTAAAATGTTCATAAAAATATAATAACAACATCAAATCCTAACGCAGCTGGCGTCAGTGTGTCCAACTATAGTAACAAAATATATGAAATTTTATACACGAATTTATACGAAAATGAATTTTGAATCTTTACAAAATAATAATTACTAGCTAAAATTAATCAAACAAATAGCCATTTGTTATAAAACATTCAGTTTAGACTATTAAGTAAAGTTTTTATACATGTTTGATTACATTTTGAATATGGAAAGTCCTTACGTTGGTAATGGCGGTTCAGATATTAATGGTGTAAAATGTCACAAGTGGTTGTTACGGTTATTTTGAGTTTAAAGTGTAAAACTATTTATGGTTTAGGTGATAAATGTGTGGAATTACATATTTAAAGTGTGTTTGAACTTGTATTGTTGTTAAAATTAACTTTAGTGTTGTGGATTATTAATATTTGGTTTGGCACCTGCAGGTACTTCAGATATATTAAGGTAAGATTTTTATGATTTACGTATTTATTAAGGTAATATTTACATGTAAAACTAATTTGTACTTTACAACAATATATATATATATATATATATATATATATATATATATATATATAGTTTATAAACAATTAGATTATCTATAAAATAAATGACGCTAAATGGTTTATTGCTGTGATGTTATAAGCATAAATATCACAGATAAATAAAATGACTATTTCCAGTAACAACAAAAATGTATGTACTACGTTAATATATTAAAATATCTTATTTTAAAAATTCATATGGTGCCGCTCTGTTTTAATGAGCAGTTTGAGGTTGTAAATGACTCAATTTATGCTCATTTAAATATGATTCAGTTACAAAATATTGATGGCATTTATTACAGCTAAACATATGTTTATTATTTTGATGTTTGCGTAAACTTCGCTGCAATGTAAATCTTTTATCGCAATCTTCACATTTGAGTAATTTCTCTGGTGAATTATGCGTTTTTGAGTGATTTTGCAAATGTGAATTGCGATTGAAACCTTTCTCGCAAACTGTACAGACAAAACGTTTCACTTTTGAGTGTATTCTCATGTGTCCGTACAGATTCGAGTAACTGTTGAATTGTTTCGCGCAAATTTGACATTTGTAATATTTCTTTTCGTCGCCATGCGATTTAAGATGGCGGCTGTAGTAGGAACGATCGCTGAATTTTCGGTTGCATAAAATACAACAAAATGGCCGCTCGCCGGTGTGTACTCTTAAGTGTGACTTAAGTTGATCATTTAAGGGGAATGACTTAGGGCACAATTGACACTTGAACGGTTTTAGACCACTATGAATACGAATGTAATGGCGCTGTAAATTTTGATTCATTGTAAAACTCATTTCGCACATTGTACATGAGTACGGTTTTTCGCCACTGTGTATACGTAAGTGTGAATTGTGTGTGTATATTTTATTGCAAATGTTGCACAGTTTTTCTTTGCGGTGATCACGTTTATGGCATAAAAATAAATATTCGTCTTTGAATTCATGGTCGCATAAGCGACACTTAAACATTTCTGGACTCTCACTTATTTGTTTAATGTTTGCACTGTTTTTGCACTTTATTAATCGATTTTTATCACAAATTTCGCTCGCACTAATAACAGATTTTGTAATTTGATTATTTTTACAC
Organism: Nebria ingens riversi; assembly: GCA_018344505.1. NCBI lineage: Eukaryota > Metazoa > Arthropoda > Insecta > Coleoptera > Carabidae > Nebria > Nebria ingens. The sequence goes on along the minus strand of JADQWA010000061.1, from coordinate 207,209 downwards.
TTTTTCTTCATTTCTACATAATTTACACTAAAATCTCCTGGTGTAAACTTCTCTTTTGGTTCATTTTCACATTTTATTTCATTTTTAAGCGCGTAAATGTCACTAAAATTACGCAAATTAGTATTAAAATCAACGATTTCATCTTGTTGACTCAAAAAATGCTCTCCAGTAAAATAATCCTCAGGATCACTTACGTCTGGTGGTTCTTGTTTAATATTTAAATCCGAACTACAAATAATTTCTTCTGGTTCACCGTTAACTTCTATATTTTCGGACATTGTTGAAAACTCAACAATTAATTGTGTACATTTTATGTTTAATTACTCATAATTTTAATGAAATTCGTTTTGTAATTAAGGTTAAGATATTTGGTTTTAGAAAATTTAAACACATTTTACGTTTTTTATAGAAATAAGATTATAACAGACAAATTGTTTAAATATTTCTATTTGTTTAAAGGCTTTTTAAATTTAAAAATTAGTGCATTGCTAATTTTAACTGATGACACTCAGTGTTGCCAACGTAGTGGTAACTGAAATATAAATTGATTTTTGCTTCAAATATCAGTATTGCACCAATACGAAAACAAATAACTTTTAAAGAAATACAATATTTGAAAATTACTTTTTTGAGCGTTTTATTTAGAATATTTTTATTATTTAGTAATTTTATCTTGAAACAAGTTTTGATATTTTATATTTAAGCACTCTCCATTTTTTTGTAACTTCATGTCTCAAAAAAATCACTGAAAAGTGTCAAAATTTTCGCGTTTATCAAGCTAAAAATAGCAAAATAAAACATGGAATTAACTGAAATTGCTGAATCAGTGTTTGGAAATGATTTTTTCGAAGGGTCTACAAGTAAAATTCTTTGTAAAACTAAGTAAATATGTTTTTTAAAAAATATTTAGACATTTTTGACGGTTATTATTTGCGTTTAGCAAGAAAATCTTCTTATTGGAGGTTCGCGAGTGGCTCGAACAGTTTCTAAGTAATTTACAGGAGGATATAGATGAAGATGAAGTAACAGAGGATATTTTACCGAACGATGATCATCGAGTGGGGCGAGTTGGTAGTCCTAACGTTTATTTTACACTTGATCGCAGTTACGGAATTGTCGCAATTAATCAAGAAGGGTTAAATGTCGTTGCTGCGTGTAGATTCGCGAGTATCGCGGCTTCGTGTGGTGTTTATAGTGGAAAATGGATGTATGAGTTACATTTGGGCAGTAAGGGGATCATGCAAATTGGGTGGTGTTCAAATCTTTGCCAATTTACTATTGATAGAGGTTGTGGTGAGTTGTTTTATTTGTAAACTGATTAAGAAGTGGGGTTATGTTAGTAGTAAATTGTAATTAGGACTTCTTTATTTGTGATTTTTTTTGGGAATTAAAGGTTTTTAATACTAAACCACATATGATTCTTATAGAGTGGTATATTATTTGGTATTTAGTATAACCTAAAAGGGTAAAATTGAATCTTTAGTTAGCAATTTGACGTTTAGTAAAAAAAAAATGGCCGTTTAAAGGTTAGTTCACCGAAAGTGTTTGCTTGATTTTCACAAAAGACGCGCGCGTTTTTCAAAAATTTCAAATGCAACAAATTATTTGGTATAACTAGAGTTTTTAATGAAAGTGTTTGTTTGTTATGTATAAGTTTTGTTTAAAATGAATTTAAATTCTGAAGGTGATACTCTTAATTCATACGCGTTTGATGGGTCGCGAATTCGGTCATGGAATATGATTTCCAAAGAATATGGAGAATTATGGAAAAGTGGTGATGTTATTGGAGTGTGTATCGATATGGATAACGCCATCATACAATTTCATAGGTATGTCCTTAATAAAAAAAACGATCACAATTAAAAACAAAATTACTTTCAAACATCTAGAAATGGTCGCTCATTAGGAGTCGCTTACGAAAACTTAACAATCGGTTCTGGTATCATATACATCCCTTGCGTTTCCTTAGTAGAGGGTGAATCTTTATACGCTAATTTCGGGGCACGCCCTCTAAAATACCCAGTCCTAGATTACCAACCTTTACAAAAACCCCCAACTACCAAAGTCCAACAATCTGAATATCTACTCAAATGGCTGAAAAGTCTCACGAACCTTGTAACCCCAAATCCCCCAGAAATTTTAAATTGCATTCTCACTGGTGACATCAGTGACACCAACTTCTGGAATCGGTTTTACAGTGCACTATGTTATCATATAAACAACGTACTATGTAATCGATATTGTCTATTTGAGAATTTCGTTCCGTTTATTGGTGATATTATAAATTTAAACAAGAAAGAAGATAAGTTAGAATTTGGTAAATTTAAGCGGATTATGGATGAGTTAGGATTGTATACTAGAGAAAAATATATAGACAAGAGTTTATTTGTAAGTTTTAGAGCGTGTTTTAGAGCACAACAGTACTTAAAGTGATTTTATTTAATTAGTATGTTATGAATCATTTGGCGAATTCGTTTAAACAAATTTCGGATAATATTAACTGCCCAAATAAAAAGAATATTTTGAAAATTTGTTACGCTTTTATGGCGCATGATTCTACTAGGAAATATGTTTTGCAAAACTTTTTATTTGATCGCTTTGAAATGTTCACATTTTTGCATCATAAACCGTTGGACGACCCTTATTTAGAGGTGATTGTAAAATTAAATTGCGAATCTATTTTAGTTTAGTACTAATGATTCTTCTTATTGAATAAATATAGGAATTTATTGGGAAATCCTGGTGGAAAACAATAGATAAAATCCCTGAAATTGAAGCGAATAAAATTAAATTTCGCAAATCGTTTTTTAAAATCGAACAATTTTATAACGATCTTGAGAAACGGCAGTGTAAACTGGTGAAAATGATGCTCAACAATACGGATGGTACTGAACTCGTACCATGTTCGCGTAGATTGTTTTTGAAAAAATATCGGAAATTTTGTTGGCACGAATTAGAAAGTTCTCGGGTAAGAAGAAAGCTTGCAGAAATATACAGCAATGACACTGTAAATTTAACAGCTCTGACTTACTCTAAAGGCGTATTTACAATTTTTATATTTAAAAAAACCATTAATATTCACTTTGTCTTAAATATTTACTTGGACAATACATTTTTAAGTAATTTTTAATATAAACAACAAAATACAGGACGCTTTTAGAGTTTTATTATTATTATTATATATAAATGTAAGTCGTGGATATTCCGCATTATTTAGAACGACTTAAATTCGAGGTTACCCACATCTGTAGCATATGGGGCCTTCTTGAGAATATACAATGTTCTGGAAGAGATATGGAAAAAGGAGATTGGCGATGAACCTTTGACGTTTCCATCGAAAAGTTTTTATGATCAGACATTTAAATATTCTCACTGTGATCGTATTGGAGGTTTAGAGGTATACAAACTCATATACGCCCTTACGCGTGCACGCCCACTACGCATATACACTCCTACACATAGACGCCCTACGTATACACGCCCATACACATACACGCCCTTATGCATGCACGCCCTTTCGCACACACGCCTCTTCGTACACGCCCCGTATATATAAGCAAATATACATATACAAACGTGCATTTACAATATTTAACGCGAGTGTATTAGTTTTCTAAAAAAATCATGCAATTTTCTGATCCTATACATATATGTTTGTCTCTATAGCATTTTTTAACCCATTTATTGCAAGAAGAACTACAAACGGAACTCGGTGCGGCGCAAGAACCAATATCAACAACTAATACGACTGAATCAAGACAGGCATTACAAATGGCTGAGGATTTACGAGCTGTTGGTAATTTATGGCTATATTTGCGAGAGCCAAAGCTCATTCTAGTATCTGATTTTTTCTTTAATAAGGTCTAACGGGCGTCTTAAACCTGCTCGACACTGATGAAAATGTCTTGGAAAATATGTTCTTACCGTCTTCGTCTGCTGGGCAAATAATGCGTGCAATATTTGCTCCGTTACTCAGGGACCAACAAGAAGATTTACCCGGTGGTAATATGAACGCAAGATATTCGCTTTTAGAGTTATTTGAAGATTTGGTTATATTTTTCTTGTCTACTGTTACTAAACATTGCCATAAAGTAATCTAACTGAAAATTAGTTTAGATGCACATTTAAGAATATAGATTTAATTAAATTGCAGATTGCTAAAGCACATTTCCATTTCGAACAATTGGTTTTTGATTTTAATAATACTTATTCAACTTATAAAAAAATCCAAAAAAAGAAACCTGAAAACGATCCATTGGTTCAGTGTTTGAAAATCACTATCGAACAACAAAAAGTATTTATTTTAACAGTGTATTATAGAAACAAAATATGTTATAATTTTCGTTTATATTGTTTAGATGGATTTGGATAAAAGAGCTAAAAAATACGCTTGGGTCCAAAACGTTCTATTAACTGACGATAGATTAAATTGTTTTTTTAAACTATTTGCAATTGTTCTGGATTGTGTTTGTGAAGCGGAAGCGAAAGGCCAACTGTTTATGCTTGTACCAGATTTTTACTTGGAGGCTTGTGATGTATTTACAGATGTGTTGGTTCGTGATTTTTTAACAGTTAAATCAATTGATTTAGACGAAGGTAAATTAATTGAATAGTTATGGGAAACGACTAACAATCGGTAACTCTGTGAAGGTATTGGAGCGTTTTTAAAAAAAGTCGCGAATTTAATGATTAAACTAATCGATGATCCACGAATCAAACATATTGATTGTAAAAAGTATCCGGTGAACACAGTTGCTACATTAGCTTCCATGCCAGACACGATGAAAATTCTAGAATCTCTCAGTGAAGAAAGGTATGTTTCATTACTTTTTATCTAAGCTCCAATAGGGAAGATACACGTGTCGTTTTTAATTTTTTTTAATGCAAGTTTTAAAAAATTAGGATCACCATATTTTTTGATTTTTTCTTAAAGTCTCTAGTTTCAGAGATATGAATTTTTAAAAGTATTCGCGGCCAGGGAGAATGACGTCATTCTCTCTTGGTCTTTTTGTTGTTGTCAAGATTAGGACATTGCAAGTAGATAATAGGGTTATTTTATTACTAGATGTTGGCGCACATTGCTGTGTTGTATTCTGATCTTTATACGTTTCAAACTTTTCAATACGCTTTTTTGTTTACAAATCAGTCTTTTTCAAGACTACTGTGTATCAGTTTTGTTTACGAACGAGGTGAAACTTATTAAAAACGATCTAATGCCACACTAAGAAAATTGTGTTTTTATTTTTACTTGATTGGCAACACTGTTAAATGGAAGAGGAAGTGGAAAAATTCAAAAATCTAGTGTTACATTTCAAATGTGAATAAATATTTGATGTTAACGTTTTAAAGCAATTTTATGCATTATATACAAATAATAATAGTAGAAAATAATTATGTAAATGTTCTTTCTCGCCATGCATCTTCCCTATTGTTGGCAACAATTTTCATCCGCTTGATATGATTAAATTTGGGGTTTTGTATAGAAGTAAGCAATTAATGGGGAAAATAATGGAACCTTACACTGAGCGCCATTGGAAGGCGACCAATTGGATATTGGTTAGGTTTTGGCATGGAGACGGATTTGGTTTTAAATACACCTCCATGCCACACCATGTAAAAACTTCTGAAAATGTTTATAACCCGACGAATTATGCTATGTTTAATATAGGTATTCATGTTTTAAAAACACTACGATTGGTGCTCTACTATATTATTTTCCTAAACAGATTAAAATAATATGTTTTTAAAAAATGTAGAGATAAGAAAACACCCTTTTTAACTCGCCATATGTCTACGCAGGGGCGGACTAATCATATAACCCTCTAGGTTGAACTAACTAAGGTCTAATTGTTCGTAAGAGCAAACATTGGAGATTTAAGTGTACATTTTTGAAAATAATCGAGTCCTATTTGTTTATATCAATCCGCCCTTGAGTATTCAGTGTCATTTACAATTGTCACACCTCCTTAATTATTGCGACGCATGTATCTAGCTTGTTTTCTATAAATACGTAGTTAATTTTACTAAAATTTGATACGTAGCATGCGCACCATCGCGATACTACCAAAATTTAGTCCGCCAACAACTTCTGGATACAAACGCATCTATTCCAACATTATTAGACTCGATAATCGCCGAACTTCATACGACATTTGGTGATTTTTTAACTCCAATGCAAGAGGTATATTTATTTTGTTTCATTTGCAAAACGATGACATTAAGTGAAATTATATTTATAATATATATTATGGAAATTACTCGCGATTATTTATGTTGATAGATTCAACGAGCTATCGAACGCAATGAACAACTGATGATGTTGGGGCGTTTGTACAAAATGTGCACAACATATTTTGACAAAACAATCGCACTATTACGCGTTTTAGACATGTTTATCGCTCTAGCTCCAGAGGTGTTTCTGGAAAGCTATTACCCAGAGAGTACTTCGTTTACTAAACGAATCATCCAGGTATTACAAAGTTTAAGAATTAAATCTCAATTTTTAAAAAAAAATTCTTAAAGAAGGTATTAGACTATTAATCTAAATTTGATTGTTAAACAGTTTATATATTTAAAGATATGATTTTTTAAAGTTGCATATTGACAGTTCTAAGTATGACGTCAACCAGAGCGGGTGTTTAGTCTTTTTCACAACATACGGTTGGCGACACTTTATTATTATGAGTTGATAATATTTTAACTAGTGTCAGTATGTTTATGCGTGATTGTAAATTTGTTTTGAAAAAAGTATGATTGTGCATAAATACAAATTGATTAGTTTAGAGGATGATTTAAAATGAACAGAAAATAAGAAAAGATGAGATCAATGCGTGTAATTTGCTACAAACAAAACTGATTATCAGTTTGACAGTTAATTTAGGTTAGTGTAATTTATTAAAAAAATTGGTTTTCTATTTGTGGTAACAATGTAGGCTGATTTTGTTTGGAAAGGGATGATGACGTCACGTACATGTTGAAAATTGCTAATAATTAATAAACCATATGATTTTAGAGTAAACCAATTCAATAAATATGTATTATATTACAATATGTTTGCCATGTATAGGGTTATGTTGCATTTAAGAACTTTATTGCAAAGTTGTTTGTCCAAAGTTACATTTTTCATGCGAATATTTAGGTAGTGTTGCTGATTGTCCATCGGATTTCAAGTAAACAAGGTTGTTTTCGTGTTGTAATGAATTCGAGGATAACCGTTTTGGAAAATGTCGAATACTTTCCGATTGAAACTGCGTGCATTGCAGTTTTATTAGGAGTTTTAACACCTGTAAGTATATCTCAAATTCAAGTTTATTTGTTTTAAACATATGAAGCAAATGATATAACATTAGGAACTGGAAAAATATCGGGAGGACGATATGATAATTCCCCGTTTCTCGCGTATGTTTTTAACTGATCCCAGCTACGATTTAGATAGTTTAAAAATGCTTATCGGTTCACCCGACACAAACAACGCCTACGTGCTTTCTTTGCATGATTGTAAGCGGTTTCGCGTTTCAAACTTCAAAACATATAACTATACTTTGCCCTAACTTAGATGAAAATGAAATGTTAGAGTCTGAATTGGCTAAAACTCAAAAACTCCTAAAAATGCTTGCGTTTTATCAACCTTTATTATCCGTGGTTAAAATTATTCCTGACGAGGAACTGTGCACAATTTGTTATTCTGCCCCATTCGATGTTAAATTCAGTCCGTGCGGTCATTTTTCGTGTTTGTAAGTTGCATTTTATAATCTATTTAGCGCACAAAGGCCCTATCTCCTTTAGATTATAATACGGACCTTTGTGCACTAATAAATTAAATTGTTGTGTTTTTAGAGCGTGTATTTCGTATTATATATCAAGAAACAGAGCGTGTTTTTTTTGTAAACGACAAATTGTTAAAGTGAGTTTGTTCATTTGTTTTAAACAATGATTTTATTATTTAGTAAATTAATTTTAGGTCATACGTCTTGAAAATAATGAAGTTATTGAGTCATTAACTTTGAAAGAACCCGTTTTGTAATTATATAAAATTAAACAATAAATTGTATTTGTGTTTTATATATATATATATATATATATATTTTTAAAGTTTTTATATTCATAAACATGAAATATATTTTCTTGAATATAGACAGTCGTGAAATAAAGAACTTTATTGCGTACTTAAACAATTTTATTCATAAATATTAATACTTTAAATATTCATTAAATTCATGAACATTAAATTACACTTATACTGTGATCTGATAACTAAATATGAACTACACATATTTTTTATTTTTTTTTCTAAAAATTAAAACGAATATATTTAATAATAAAACCCAAAAGTTATTTTTAATCAAAATTCGAATATATCTCATATACACCCTATGTTTAACAGCCGCCATTACTTGTATGTGTAGCGCCGTGTGCAAAAAAGATCAGATATTATTATCGTCTTTTCCACAGGTTAAACTACGAATTAAAACGTATCGCATATCAAATCAACTAGTTTAGAACGTATATTCCCGTTTGGTATACTATTATAGGGTGAAATTGTTGAGAAAACTCGAAAATCACAACTTGTAAAGTGACGCAATAAGGTCATTGACCTTAAACATGTTCGCTTGTTTTAAACGTCGAAAAAGGAGTTTAAAAGAGGAAAGAAGTTAATATTTATCATTTTAATCGATTTCTATATTTAAATTAAACAATATTCAAAAGTGTGTCACTGATGTAGTGATTAAATTATATTTTATATTCGGGTTAAACGCAGTGGAAAATGTTTGTGATTAAAGTAGTGATTAACTAATATAATTCGAACACGAGATTAATAATCGCGCTTTTAAACCATAGTGCTTCGCCAGTTCTACTAAAGGAAGTCTAATCTAATCCTAATTTCGGTCTGAGAAGTGATTTGGAAGCAAAAATAAAGTCAGTATACATTTTAGGTTATTTTTATAATTTAATTTCTGCATTTTATAAATGTTCTTATACGTAGTTGTTTGTTACACTAAACATAATTCAACATTGAATTTGTCACGCTATATTTAAATTTGTATACGTTAGCGATTTGATTTCCAATAATTTACCAATTACAAACATGTTTTTGACAAGAAAATTACTGCATACTTCTGTATTTAATTCTTTTTACTTTCTCTTACGAAATAATAAGAAAGTATTGTAATCATGAAAAAAAAAATTCGATATTTTAAAGAAAATACATCTTTTGACCTTCCCTGAGTTGAGTCTGACTATTTGTAGAATTCTGTGTGTGTGTGTCTGTGTGTGAACGCTCTACAGCCAAACGACCAATGCAATAATCCTCAAACTTTAAACTTAAGACTTGTATATACCTCGGAAGAAAACCTCCTATTTTTGAAAAGAATATTCAAACCGGCAGTGCATGTTTACTCTTGTAATTTTTTCGAAATTCTGCAATATCTCTAAAACGGCTGCACTTACAGAAAATATACTAGTATTCAAAATGAAAGATATTAATATTATGCACAACTTTTGTTTAAACAATTTCTTCAAAAAGTTTACAGATTTCAAGAAAATCACTATTTACATTTTTGAATGTCTTATTTATGTTGCCATGGTTACATAGGTATACGAAGTTATACTTATAGTTAGTAAAATATTAAAACATTATATATACATATTTTGTTAGGTTTTTATTTCATTTGAAAACTAAAACATCTGCATTGTCTTGCTTTTTACTTCTAATACGTAGTAGGTATATATTAATAATCCCTCTATTTATACAATATATGCCTAATACGAATAAGCAAGTCTAGTGCAATACACTGCAGATGTTTAATATTTAAATCGTTCCCTAACATCAAAACATTATTTTAACTCCATGTCCATCAGTTACACCAGTTTAGACTAAGTTTAACTATTCAAATTGACGCGATTGTTGTTTATATAAAAATCTATGTTTACGTTTGAGCTTTAGTGGTTCTTTTAACAACATTTAGCAGAACGAATGTTTCACTATTAAATAATAACTTTTTAAGTATATACAGACCGGATATACAATCATAAATAAATTATATGTCTTTATACAATTATATATAATTATATAATGGGATAAAGTTCATGTGTTTGTTACAAGATTGGTAAATCTATTTTTCTACGAATGTGATACTTAGCAGGTGAACAATTGAATTTGGTGTAGTTCTGCGAAATATTGAAATTGTTTATGGTGTAAAATTATTTTTATAAGTGGAGAAGTTGTTTATTATTTGATTACAAATGGATAATAGTCGTAAATTTAATTGAAAATAATTTAAATACGTACCTGTAAATTAATTATACTTCTACTTAACACATGAGTATAGATATAGATCAACCGAATAATATATTCATGGCTAATTGTTGATAAATTAAGTGATAACTAGAGTATGTATATTAGAAAATAACGGTGGAGAAAACACTCTTGTTTTTTAAACTTTTGAAACATGACTTCTTCACAATATATTCATTTGTGTCAAGTTATTAAACCAGTGTTATACTTAGCACGTTGGTTTAGCATTTATCCCGGTCATCAATGCACCAAAATCCAAAACCATAACGATTTGGTTTGCGACTTTTGTCCTTCGCGACAATGGATTATAATTTCGTTTTTAAATCAACTATTCTTCATTCCGTTTGTATTTCTAACTACTTTACACAGTATATACGCGAAATATTCAGACGGAGTTTTATGGTGAGTTTTAAAAAACAACTTAATACAATTGCGCACAGCGCATCATCGTGTTTGGAACCGGCATTAATCTTCCAGGTTCGCCAATGTTGTCAATGTGGTCCTACACGAAATTGAACTCTACACCATTTTAATATCGGGCATCATCCATGCGAAATCCATTTCGCGCATTCTAAACGACTTATCCACAGTACCAAGTTGTCCCGGCGAATCGATTCGAGTATCGAGATATTTAAAACTGATTTCACTCATATTAATGCTCATGTTTGCTATAATGAGCTCGACTTACGTCGGCGCGATTTGGTTCAAACGAAATACAATTCAAATATTCTCAATTACAAATGTTTTTGGTAATTCTACTATATTTATTTAAATATATATATATATATATATATATATATATATATATATATATATATATATATATATACATATATATATATATATATATATATATATATATATATATATATATATATATATTAAAACTAGAGCACAAAAGGGATATATGCGCACTGTTATACGAATATTTGCATATTTTAGATTCCGCAATTGGTTTAATAGTCCGAAATTACCTATTAATATTCACACAAATCCAATGCATTTATATAATAACGTTAAGTTTGATTTTTACGTTAAAATATGACTATTTAACTTATAATATAAAAAATATAATAGATAAACTAATTAATACAAATGTTCAAGATAAAAGTAATTTAATTCATGTTAAACCCATTGGATCTAATATAGACGAAACCGCTAAACCAAATGTGAGGAATTTTAATTAAGATTGAGTAGTTTAATTAATTATTGAATTTAAATTTAATTTCAGCTTATAACTCAAACTTTAATGAATTTAAATGTGCAATTTCATCAAATCAATGACTGTTTATCTGATATAAATCAATGTATTGGTTTCCAATTACTCGTTACTCTAACCACAGATTTATATACATTGATTTTTTTTATTTTTCGTGGTATCAATACTACGAAGTATCATATGAGCGTATTTATGGGCGTTAATAGTTTGATCGGGTCAGTTATTTTAGGGACGAAATTAATTTTGTATATGTACGCTGGGTATAACATAAAAACAAAGGTGAGCGATTTATTAAAAAAAAAGGAAAAACGAAAATTAAAACATAAAATTCCAGTCGCGAAAACCATTAGCAGTTTTACAACGTAGTAATATTTTGAAGTTACCCCACCGTCTCCAACAGCAAGTTCGAATTTTCATTTATGGATCGCGTAAATAAGTTCGAATGTATGTTTTTTTTTTAATCGCATTTAGTAACTTTTTTACGCGATCCGATCGATTTTATTGATTGTGTGTCGATTTTATTGATTGTGTAATTTATGTAGATTCAAACTTTAATGATACAATGGTCAACAACTGAGCCAGGGTCAATGAGTGCGTTTTACCTTATGGACGTTGGACCGTGGTTGCTAGCGCCCGTATGTCACATTTTTAAACAAACATTTGATACATATTAATATTCATTATTTCAGATTGTTGGAAATGTAATCACGTATCTGTTAGTTTTTATACAAAATGATATGGGATAGAAAAAGGGTTAGAATATTTTCGAATGTATTCCAAACTGTGTTTAGTTTATTTAAAAATATATATATTTATGGTTTAGTTGACATTCTTAATAAATTAATTATAATTTTAGGTAAAACTAAGTCTTTAGTAGCGTCAGGCGTTTAGAAGTATAAAAAAAAATGGCCGCTAAAGGCTATTTCACCGAAAGTGTTTGCTTGATAAACAGTAGTTATAAATAGTATATATCATTAACTGTTTAGCTCATTAAATAGGTGATTTGTTAACGTAGGAATTCCACGCAGCAATGCTTCATCATTTTATTTTCCCAATAACCATCTAAGCTAAGCTAAGCACATATATTTCATACTCTCTGCACTTCTAACACTTTCTAACGATACTGTACACAACGTGGCTTCGTCACTAATGCGCATGCGCAGAAGTGTGGGGAAGAGAAACATATACCCTCCTATATCATGCTATCTCGGCCCGTTTGACACACATGGATTGGCCTGGCAGTTATTATATATTTTAGTGGTGAGACCCCTAAAGACTCACTTTAACCTAATTTTATATTAAAGAAAACGATTTAAAAGTGAAAACAATTTATTTTATACATTTCCGTCCCACAAATAACATTAAGTAAAAAAGTAACAAATTACGATGACATTCACCGATATAACAATGAGACAATAAATGATTCATTCACGTATTGCGCCAGTTGATCCGTTTCTAAAATCGTGAAATGATTTCCTTTAATTATTTCCACTAGGAGCTGTTTGCAACACTGTAATACACAACAATATAAATAATTCACAAACAAAAATCGAGCTTCCTTTTAATTCTGCTCCTCCACACCCAACGCTAATCCGGAAATAAATTTCGACTTACGTTTGTTAAACTGTAACTCAAATCCTGACTTGAATCTTGCGGTTTTATTAACCGTGTAGTGCCAAGAAACGTTTTATCGGCTGGTTTATAATTTAAAATCTGGTTTAACTTATTCTTGATCACATTTAAACCATCGGTGATTTTTTTTGTTTCTTTAATCGTGTAATTCCCAAGTTGTAAAGCGTTTTTAACCCTTACGTCCCAGTTCGAAATGTTTCTTAATGAATTGATGTTCTAAAGATATAAAATAATGATAATTATTTATATGAGTTATTGTATGATTAAATGAATGTGTACTTCGGAAGCGTTAATTCGTAAAAGACTGCTTAGAAGTGATGTTTCCACCCATTCTCTTCTCCCATTCTCGTTCATTATATACTGAATAGTTTCTGGCACACCATCAATTAAATACAACTGTGCTTGTTCCCCTTGCTCTTCCAGTATTTTAACAATTTCCAAAGCGAGAGCCCCACCAAATGATACCCCGATTATATTAAAAGTATTTCGCGTTTTTTCTTTGATTAACTATTTAATAAATAAATAATTATTGAATTATTGAACTAATAGGGTACTTCTTCAACTGACCTTAACAGCAGCTATAGCGATTGACTCTAAAGAGTCGCTTGACCCGTTATTAATAATATAAATAGGACATAAGAGTTTTTTGAGTAAACTTTTGAAAAATTTGCATTTTACTCCTAATAATCCAGGAACTATGAACGAAGGAGCTAGTTCTTTCATTTCCCGTGCACCATTCGTCGCTACCTGTATTAGATTAGTAGTCGTTGATGTACAATCTACTGTAGAAATAATCGAATCGTGAGAACTCGTCAATAACGCAAAGAAATCTGAAATATATTAAAAATTATAATACCGTAAAACGTTTATAGTATTTAATTCATACCTTTAGATGAAAATTTATTGTCGTATGACAACACATCGCATCGTAATAAAATTTCGGCAGGGTGATCCAAAATTTCTTCTAAAATCCTCACTACACTAGTAAATTCATGTGTCCGTTCCCATTTGACGTTGCTTACAGGCAACGAGTCCGGTCTCCGGTACGTCATGTTAACCTGACTGCCCCAGAAACAAACCAAATGCGCTGTTGAACTTAACGCTCTCAATTGAGCGTCGATTTGTTTCACGTATTTCAGTGTTTGCGTTTGTGATTGTCTGTTCAGTAGTAAAACTGTTCCAATTGTTTTCGTTTCGTGGATTTCGCGTAATATTTTCGGCGATGGGACCTTATCTTCGATGTTGTTTACTATTAGTTTGATTTCGGTGCTGTATTGGGTTTTCAGTGAGCGTAAGCGGCGCTTTATATAGTTAGAGTCCGATTTGATATTGGACGCGAAAACTACGATTATTTTTGCACCGTTCGCCGATAACCAGCGGATTGTGTCTAGGAGCGTCTCTGTATCGTCTCCTGGAATTTTTAATATTTATATATTTTACTTCTTTGTATATAAACTGGGTGAAGTTAGAAAATCTTAAACTCAGATATTTAGAAACGTTTGATTAGAAATACGAAAATTACCAAAGACAATGTATGATACATTTTTCTTGCATATATATTTTGTGAAATTCTTTGATTTGTAAATTTGAAGCTTTTCTTCCTGTTTTAAATCATCGATTGGTAGCACTGCTGCACCTATAACTTGGTCGCTTTTCAAATACCTGAAAACAATTTGATTTCACATATTGGGATCGTATTTTTCTTCATCATCTAGAACGTACCTTAGAACAGGATCCAAATTCGCTTGATTAACAACTGTTGTCATTAACGGTACCACGAAATTATTCTTCATTCCCTTCGAAATCATAGCGTGTATTTTCAATTTGATTTCACGTGGTCTGTCGAAGATATTCTTAGGTATAAAACCGTGCATACCCGTACAAGATAAGAATAGATTTAATCCAATCGTTTTTGACACATCCGAATCACTTAGTTCCACCTGTATCACTTTGCTTAAAATAGATATGCATCGTAAAGATGCTTTTAGACCTTCGCCCTGTAAACAGTTAATGAGGACATTCACTCCAAGACCGCCAGTGTTTCGTAAAACGCGATTTTGAAACGTTGGATCCGTGTACAAAAGCACTTGATGTGGGGCCAACTGGAATAAATATATGCGTTAGGAAATCTCCATTTGTATTTCTAATATCGAGACAATAGATGTATAGGAATACAATTATGTAGATTTTGTTTTTGTAGTGTAGTTTTCGCTTAATAAAACTTACCATCTTCATGTAATTGAGCAGATTACCTTTCTGGACTTCGGAGCCAACCGTTGTAATAACATTGCAATGAAATCTGTGCGCGATTTGGATAAGGGCTTGGCCAAAACTGCTACATCCGTTATTAATTAGAATAGATTCGCCTGGTTCTATAGCAGCCAGTTCAAATAATACATAGTACGCCTACAATTACCAAACAATCATAATGGCGACTTAGTTTATTTAGTAAATATTAAATATGGGATTTACGTTTGTGTACGCGTATGGTACAGTTGCTGCATGAATGAACGTCCAATTGTCTGGAATTGGCCAAACTAAATCTGGATCTGGAGTCATCTCCGAATTGTCCATATTTGCGCGGGCGATACCCATAACGCGTTGTCCAGATTTATCGTAACCAGAAAACTCCACCGGACCCAAATCAGTTGATTCCATATTGTCATTCGGAATAGTATTCGCGGTGTTTAAACCCAAATATTTTATGTTGTAATCGCGGAACATATTACTAAAACATTTAGGAATTGATTTAATATAAGTCGCGTTTGTAATTCAGTATTTTAATAGAGTTTATATAAGTTTGTAGTCATTTAGGAGATGACTTACTTTAAATCTCTAGTAGTGAGAGTCTTATTGTTTTCAATCACCTCTTCATTATTTAATTTTGTATATGGGGTTTTGAAATAACTACCCCAATTACCGTTTTTGTAAACAGTTACAGATAGATCTTTTTTAAACATTTCTTGATAAAATTGAGCAGAAGTATTACATTCCGGTAAATTAGCATCAAGTAGAAACATCAGTCTAAAATTAATAATATACTTTAAACAAATATTGTTTATTTAATAACTGTTTATAGTTACCGTATATTTGAACCATTTCTTAATTTCTTGACGTCATTCAAGAACATTTCAATGCCATTTTCAGGCAAAGTATTCGCAACTAAATAAATGCTTTTCTGATTTTTATTCATCAATCCATGCAGTTGACTCACCCATGGCAGAGAAGTGTTCTTTAAATCGAAACCATTGAAGCATTTCGATTTTATATTGATTATTACTGGATTTTGAACACATATCTAAACAATATATATATTATAGGTATATTTATCGATATAGACGAATTTTTAAGTTAATTCACTTGTTTTAAAAGATGATACTGTAATTTGCCTGATTGGAAAGAGTAAATTGAAGATGTTGATGAATCCAGAGATAGTTGTTGAGTAGGGGGTACACATACTAATACAAATTTGGTTGTTTGATTAAATAATTTATGTATGTTTTCTGAATGGCTTTTTCCGACAATTGTTAGGGATGATATCGAAACATATTCACTCAAATCATTCAAAATATTTAGTTGTATCTAGAAATAAATTAAAATTATATATATATATATATATATATATATATATATATATATATATATATATATATATATATATATATATATATTAATTCAGAAAAGATAAATGATGATATTACTTTTGAAGCGAAATAGTGATCTGAATAATTGTATATGTAGTTTTCTAATGAATTCGTTTCATCATCAATGATTTCTGTGATGATGTATAATGAATTTTCAGATTTTAAACTTTGTTGCACGATTTGTAGACATATATTGACCCGAGTTTGAAGGCTCTAAAAATCATATTTAAGTATAAAGTTTAGACGATTTGAGTGTTTGTTTTTAAACTAACTTGAATATCTTTAGTATATTTAACAAAATTGTAAGTTTCTGCTACGAGTGGCGTGTCTTCTTGTAAATAGGGACTAAACTGAACATCTTTGATTTGTACGACAGAAGATGTTAACAATCCGGTTTTGTAATGGTAACTTATAACAATATCTGAAACATAACCATGAATAATATTTAACTATCGTTTTATAAACTAATAAATACCTTTGGGCGCGGTGGGCAGTTGTGCCAAATTTACAATTAAACGCCTAATAAACGTTGGCATTATGGGTTTATCTTTATATTCTCCCGCATGGAACATAATTACTTGTAGCATTGAATTGACAAAATTCGCCCAATCACTATTCCATTCGATTCTCGCTATTGAACCTAAACACCAATTGGAATTATTATCTTTGATTAAACAATTGATTAGATTTAAAAAAAAAAAAACTTTTCATACCTTCTTTGTACATATTTAATTGTTGAACACAATTAGAAGTCCCACTAAATTGATAACCCCGGTAATTCAACTCGTTTTCAAGATCGTTTCTAGAGAAAGTATAACTCAATTGGTCTATTTCAATCAGTGGTGAAGCAATTTCTTCAGTTGCGTAACTTTCAGACACGGCGATACGACCCAAAAGTAACACCCCATATCGATCACTGATCTCAAAATCATTTGTTTTTACCATTATATACACTGGTGGTACAAACCCTGGTTCAAGAAAAATAAATGAGAGATTTAATCACTCCAAACAAATCGTTTTTGTGTGGTATATAAATATAATAAAAAGAATTACCTTTATCTGATAGAATAATGTGTCGTTTTACAGTAATGTCTTCGAAAACGATATGGTCTATTCCTTCATTACAGTTTCTGAATATATCGCATATTAGAGGCTGTAAATATTTGAATAAAATAGTTATTTATGTAACTAGTGTTAAAAGTGTAATTTATTTATATAAGTGGGCCATCTGTTGGGTTCTTTTTGAAATTGCTATTAAAAACATCGTTCAATAGTTTTTAATGATTGTTGCTTTATTGAAGAGAGTACTTAAATAAAAACTTACCAAATAGGCAGTAATTGGTATAACAATATCATTACCAACTCGATGGTCAACCAAGTGTCGAAATTCTTCACAATTTAAATTAACTTCATAGCGTTGTTCGTGATTTGACGAACCTTTATACTCTTCTGTTTCGGTACGCCATGAGTCATCGTGGACCCATCGAATCAAACTAGATAGACTTTTTGTGCCTCGGGAGACCGGAAACTCCACATGAGGATACATCGGTGATACGTTCATATTGACACCACTCATAAATAATCTATTGAACACATTTGTATCATACATTCATTTCGCAATACACATGTCTACCACTTACTGTCCTAACGCAGTACAAAGGAACAACATTCCATCTTCGGTGTCGCGTTTCGTTAATGGAACATTGAAACAATCGGAAGGCAACGATCTTTTCAGGATCGCTTGTAATAGACCATGAGGAGCAATCTCGATCAAAATTGAGTTCTTTGGTATATGTTTAGAGCCTTCTTCGAAAAGAACTGATGATAGAAGATTATTGGTGAGGTATTCGGGTGAGACTGTTTTCGCTAAATCGGAACCCCAATTAGATTCTGCTACAGACGTACTGATCCATTTCGCGGATCGAGCTTTCGGGTTCGGAATTAACTAAACATAAAATAATATGGTAAAAGTGAGTCTTTAGGGGTTTCGTTGACGTTTAGCAAAAAAAATGGCCGCTAAAGGCTAGTTCACCGAAAGTGTTTGCTTGATCTGCCCTCCCCCCACCCTACATAAACTTTGCTCTGGATTAAGGGGCAGCTCCCTTTGTAGAGTATGCTTTCTCTGCCTCCCCCCCCCCCCAACCTAAACTTTGCCATGGTTTAAGGGGTAACTTCCTTTTCTTGCCGATATTTCAGTTGAAAAACCTTTACAAAGTCTGTTTTACGCTGAATAAAATACTACCAATCGACAATATGTTCGCGATTTCATTTGCGTGTAATTCCTTTGTTTATCAATAGATTTAGCAATATAAAAGTATATTTGAACTTGTTATGCTAATTGGGCACTTGTTTTATATTTTAAAATAGTAAATATTAACATTTCATCTAGTCATACTTTCATAAATACGATTTTGTTATTGTGTAAACTCTACTTCATTGACAACGGTCAGTGAGACCCCTAAAGACTCACTTTAAACAATAAAATTTTGAACCAAATTGTTACTAAAGTTGTAGTTAACTTACTTCTTTTAAATACTTTAATAAGGGTGTCCCAGCAGGTTTGATATATCTACTGTGGTAAGCGATATCCGCAACGTTTACCAATCGAGCGAAGATATCTTTAGCTTGTAACTCGTCTACGAATTTCGTCATTTCTTCGGCTGGTCCAGATAGAGTACAACTCTCTGGGCCGTTATGGCAAGCTATATCAATACTTGGAGGACACTGTAGCTTCATTTCTTCAGCACCTATACCTAAAAACCAAGCGGTAAAATAACTTTTAAAACCTAAAGACGTTCTTCTTTCTTGTTTACCAATCGCAGCCATCATTCCATGAACAAGCTTAACTTCTTGAGACGCTTTCCCGCGATAATAAGCGCTAAGGATTGTTTGTTCAGCCGTAAGGCATCCATCTATATACGCACAACCTAACTCACCTACTGAATGACCGATGAGGCCATCCGGTACAACACCAATCGCTTTCAGTACATCCGTTAATCCAATCTTAAATAAATAACATATTTCAAGTTTAAAACTATAGGAAGCGATTTACATTGTTTAGTTCAGTTTAAAATATATACCTGGATGGCAGCGATACCAACAAAAGAATGGAGAATATTATCAAAAATATTCGGGTCATCATCCGTAATAATGCGTTTCAAATTGAGTCCTTTAGTTGCCAATATTGTGTGGGAGTTATCTATGCTTTGAGCAAAAATGGGTAAGTTTAATAAATCTTTGCCCATTTTCCGCCATTGGCTACCCATTCCGGAGTAAACGAACCAAACCTTCCGTGCGGCTCCAGAATAATGCTGTTTAAAATATTGTTTTTAATTGTGTTTAAAATCGTTTAAATGTCGTTAGGTACCGTTGATTCGGACGTAATTTCTTTTCCGTGTATGACGTAGCCTCTGTACAAATGTCCGTGTATTGTTGTCGCAAACACATCGTGTATCAATCGAGAATATTCAGGATCCATAACTTCGTTTGATTTAACCTAAGAGGGAGTTGTTTTAGAAATTAGTTCATGTTATCTATGTTTTAACTTACTTCTTCAATTATTTCGCTAATTCCTTCTTCAGTTCTGGTCGATAATAGATTTAGAACTGGTATCTCAAGTTGAACTATTTGTTTAACGCGATGATTCGGTTTTAGTAGAATATGTCCGAATGAACTTGCTAGTCCAAGCGCATTGATTGCAACTAGTGACGGAGTCCATTCTCTATTTTCTGAAACAACTTCTAGTTTTCCGTTGACCAACGCTGGTATATTTTTATTAGGAGTTTTATAGTTGAGACTTCCTGGAATGACTCCAGTTTCCATGGCAAGGATCACTTTAATGATACTGACCATACTAGCGGCGGCTTCAGTATGTCCTAAGTTGGGTTTCACTGAACCAATCGGTAACGCTTCGTGGCGATCTTTATTGAAAACGGCATCGATTACTTCCAGTTCTTTTTCATCTAGAATCTTGATTCCACAACCATAAGTCTCAACATACTTCACATCTTTCGGATCAACATTAGCTTTTTTGTAGAAGTTCGTTATGAACTTAGACATACAATCCACGTTTATATCTGTGTAAGCACCACTTCGGCTTCCATTAAACTCCACGTTACAGTTCATAATAGTTGCATAACTACGCTTAGCTTGATCTGCTCTTTGTAAGTAAAATATACAAACTGCATCAGCTCTTGTGTATCCGTCAGCTGAAATAAAACACATGTGAATATGATTTACTGCTCAGTTTCGGAGATATTAAAAGTATTTGCGCCCAGGAGAAATGACGTCATTCTCTTTAGTCTTTTTTTTTTGTCAAGATTGCAAGTAGATAATGGGGTTATTTTATTACTGTATGTTGGCGCACATTGTTGTATTGTGTTCTGATCTGTCATTTGACTTTTCTAATTTGTCTTTATATGTTTCAAACTTAACAATACGCTTTATTTTTTCAAATCAGTCTTTTTCAAGACTACTGTGGATCAGTTTTGTTTACGAACGAGGTGAAACTTGTTAAAAATAACTTAATACCACACTAACAAAATTATTTCTTTATTTTTACTTGATTGGCAATGTTGTTAAATGGAAGGGGAAGCGAAGAATTCAAAAATCTAGTGTTAAATTTCAAATGTGAATAAATATTTAACGTAAACGTTTTAAAGTAATTTTATGCGTTATATACTAATAATAATAGTACAAAATAATGATGTGTATGTTCTTTTCGCTATAGCAAAAGTATGCATCTTCCCTATTGAGATATTTACCAGCGTCATCAAAGGTTTTTGTTTTGCTATCTCGGTTTAGGAATCCAAGTTTATCATATAGATAAGATGGTTGCACGTTCATTAACATATTACTACATCCTACAATTGCGGAATCGATTTGGCCTGCCTTTATTGCTTCATACGCTTGCGTCATAACTTCCAAACCGCTCACCCATGTACTATCAGTTGAATGACTCGGTCCTAATAAATTCACGGAAATTATTAATATTAGGCCGCGTTTGAACACTCTTTCACAATTATTTACCAGTGACATTTAACCAATAGGATATTCGATTAGCCATCATTGATCTGGCTTGTCCGGTAACACCAAATCCATTTTCCACACTTTCCATTATCAGACTGTCATTTTCACTCACGCTTGTTCCTATATAGACTCCAATTCTCTTACCTCGAACATCTATCGGATTAATACCTATCCAAAGAACATTAATGTTTTTATTTATATTTTTCTAAATATAACTAGAACTTGTAAAGGGGTTTCTGCTACCCTATATGATGGGAATAGGTATGTTGTAATACCTGCGTCGATAATAGCTTCAAAAGTCTTTTCTAATGTGAGTCTGCCCATTGTATCCATGAAGTTAATTTGTTTACGATGTATTCCGAAAAATGTCGCATCGAAACGATCATGGTTGGGAATGTTCCCGGACTTACTGCACACATCTAGTTTTTCTGGAAATGATATTTATTGATTATTCAGTTTCGAGCGTAGATTTTTGATGAATACCTTTCCAGCGTGCAGTTTCGATCATATCGATTTGATCAAACAGTTTCTTCTTGAGTATTTCAACGTTTTGCGATTGCGGGAAGCAACCGCCGATGCCAGTGATGACCACTTCGGCGACATCGTTTTCGTTACTCCAATTGACCATTCTTGCTGACAGCGATATAAACGTGTATATACTTGATAATGACTACTTAACCTGAAACTACTAGTGGTTATACACAATTCTGTGTTTGGAATCAGTATTTATACAATTTGAAGCATATATCAATTGGTAATGAATATTGATACCTACAGTATTTCTAGATGGAAGAATGAATGTCAATGCCTTTATGCAAATAATCTAATATTAATGAATAACCTTTTAGCATTCTAATATAAATAACAATGCTTTATAGACAAGGCAATAATTAATAAAAATTTACATTTTCCAAAAATAGAGTTGACTTTTTTTAATTATTAAATATTCAGTATCAATGTTTTGCACACGAATTACAAGTGTACACTATTGGTAAGCTTGGGTTGCTAAACAAAGCTTGAGCATGAGAGACATCTTCCGATAAATATATATTTTAAAACTTTAATTTAATAATATTTAAAAATCACCACCTAATTCATATTGCTGAATTATCTCATTTGGGGTGTATAAGCGAATTCTTTCACATTACCAATTATTATAGGTGAGTGCTCTGTTATATTATAATTATTATTTTCGCTATTAATTAATTTAATCTTTAATAAAACTTGTCATTGTAACGATTATCGAGCTTATCTTGCGATGAATCATTTAAATATTTTACCCGAATCACATCGGTTTACAAGAACTTCCGTAAATATTCTGAGACCCTTTCGCCATAATCAATTCTATATCGGTTTGTGCCAAATAAGATTAGTTTTATTTTATATATTCTTGTGAAATTGTATTATAAGTGTTAAAAAAACAATACGTCATGAAAGGGGAATTTGGTGTTACTCGGGGTGGCAACACTGGGAAGGGAGTTGAAGAGACGCGATCTGATAGTTAAGTGAATAGCGAACGATTATACAATTAAAAAAAACCATGTTATATATCTTAGTTGCGTTATATATCTTAGTTGCTATTAAAGTCATCTTAAGATAAACTACAGAAACGGTTAAATTAAAGAGTCGACAGGAAATAGAAAACAGTCAGCACATTCCGTGGAAGGTGGAGAGGTCAAGAACATGTAGTAACCATACGAAATAAGCGAAATACAAGTTCCTCGTAAGAAAATCTGAAAATTAACTAAAAGGAAATGTGAAGGATAGAGAAGATTAAAGGCGTTTAGATTTATTGGTTTAGTCGTGAATCATGTCGATAGATGATAGGATTCGAAGCTAGATTCAGAGGAATCGGTTTAAAACACTGAACATTTGAATTTTTGCCATTTTATTAACTTAGCATACAGTTAATTAACATCATTGTTATATATGTACATGTATGTAACTAAAGTGTTGTGATGTATTTGAAGATTGATAAACCAGAAGAAACCACGAGAAAATGAATTACATTGCCTTAAGTGGTTTATGTAGAGTTTTGGTTAAACAAGAAGTAATAAAATGGAGCAACTTTTTATTATTTGAATATTCAAGCATCAAATAACATGATTATTTCAATACATTAACAAACATTATAAAGGTATGATAACAATTTCATTAAATTATTCCATTAGTTTAAGATTGTGTTATGGTTACCGTAGATTTTTTCCACGGTGTGAAGTCTGCAACACAAACAAAAGCAAAACAATGGTTCATAAATGGTCAAGCACCTTTGACGCTTGCTCTGCCACACCCATCGCAAACAAGTTTAGACTTACGTTTGCCAAGTTCTAACTGAAATATTTACTTGTACTTAGGTGTCTTAGTATCCGTTTAGTTCCAATAATAGTTTTATTAGTTGGTTTATATCTTAATCTTGCTCTTAACCACATTTAAATAATCGGTGATTTTCTTCGTTCACTGATCCTTTTAACCTTTGTGTCCCAGTTTAAACATTAATGTTTTAAAAATAAAACAATAACAATTACTTATATGTCAAAATGATTCTTTATTCCTTCCGAAACTATGGAACTTAGTCCACTCTTCAGATACCTGGAAATAATTCACTTCCAATCATGATTGTAATGTCTAAAGATGAATTGATTTTACCTAAGAATAGAATTCAAATCGGATTGATTGACCACGCTAGTCTTCAATGTTCTTGCTTACTCTTTAGATGCTTGGACATAATTCAATTCCAATCATGGTTGCAAAGACCAAATCAGACTGATTGACCACGCTGGTGTTAAACAACACTTGCAATTCATTGGTATTTCTTATGTCTGAATCACTCTGCTGTCCACTTAGCTGAATCAATTTAAAGAGATTTGCAGCACTTCGTTTGGCAGACGATTGGTAATCATATTTAGGCCTTCACCATTGGTGCATTCTAGAATTTGTTTTTGAAATGAAGTGTCTGTGTTACCCATCCGTGTAAGCGTAATCTAATTCACTTACCGAATGGCCTAAAAAATCATCCGATAGCAGGGAGTCAATCCGTTCATCCAATCTTTCACAGCAATTACAACGAAACACACACACACATATATATATATATATATATATATATATATATATATATATATATATATATATATATATATATATATATATATATATATATTAGTTTATCATAATTATTAACTGTGAATAATTTCTTTAATATATATATATATATATATATATATATATATATATATATATATATATATATATATATATATATATATATATATATATATATATATATATATATATATATATATATATATATATATATATATATATATATATATATATATATATATATATATATATATATATAATGTTTTCAAATCTAGTCGCATTTTCCCACACTTTAAACAACTTCAACTGAGTGACCCAAATTGGATTTCACCGAATTAGTAATAATCTTAATTAAACACGAAAACAATTGTTTCTAGCTCTTTTTCTTCTAAAACCTTTAGTCCACTGAAGCTCAACGTTGGTTTTTATGTAAACATTCGTTATGAGAATTAAATGTTGAGCTTCGATCTACAGTTGATTGAAAATATTTGTGATTGATTTTGAGTTCTTACAATCTTTCCAACGGGTAGCTTTAATCATATCGATTTGAAATTGATCACTTTTGCGATAGTGTCTAACACTTGTTCACCAACAACTGTATTAAATCTGTTCTAATGTCAAATTGGCTGACTAACTTTCGATTTGTGCGTGAACACTTCAATATTCCCGGTTTGTGGCAAGCAACCGTCGATGACCACTTGTGCGACAGCAACGACAATGTGATTATAGCTGTTTTTAACGTAATAACGCGAAAGTCAATCAAATTGGTCAAGTGACCAAATATTTGTTTTCATTTTAATATTTATAGGGACTTTGTGATCTATGCACATTATTATGTATTTTATTCATTTCGAATGGGCAAAGGTCATTGCTTAATATTGATATGAGTAGAAATATGCATCTGAGTCTAATTTAGTCATCGTGATTATGTTCATAGTTTTTAATATATTCATTTATCGCTAATATTTCAGCGTAATCTTAATAAATTTGATTTATATACATTGTTTTTTTGTATATACAATTGAATCAATACGGCAATAACCCTTCAATTAAATAGATAATAAAGTCTCATGAATTATTTATTTATAAATTTAACTTCCTATATAATATACATTTATCATTGTGGTCAAATAAACAGTATTAAATCAACTGAGTATTTATTACATTTGTTTGAAAATTAATTTTATTTACTGTGAGTGGCCAAACAGCGTATACTAATTTAAATAGTTTATTTTTTAATTAAAAACAGTTATAAAAAATAAACTCATAATTAATGATGAGAACCAAACACAATTAATATATTGACGCAAACAATTACAAAAAAAAAACTCAGAATTTACTGATGACAATCGAGTTTAATTTGAATGCTTCCTATTATAATATCGGAAGCATTTAAAATACAACAACGTAATTATTTTTGGAGTAATTTTTAGACAAAATTATGTATTTTATAATAATAGAGTAATTTACAGCAGTGAATTACACTTTATTAACAGTCTATATTAAAATCAATACGATTATAAATCTGATAACATTTGAATGTATAAAAATAAAATCGAAGCTTAAATATTTAATTTAAATCAACGATATAATAAAGGCGTAATAAAAGTTTTATTCATATATTGCGCCAGTTGATCCGATTCTAAGATTGTGAAATGATTTCCTTTAATTATCTCCACGGTGAGCTGTTTACAACACTGAAACATAAATATCCCTTTTACGCTTGCTCTGCCACACCCATTAAGTTTACTTACGTTTGTTAAACTATAACTAAAGTCCTGACTTGAATCTTGGGGTCTTATTAACAATGTGTTGCCAATGATATATTTATCAGATGGTTTATAATTTAAAACCTGGTCTAACTTATTCTTGATCACATTTAAACCTTCAATGATCTTCTTCAACTCTTTTATCGTGTACTTCTCAAGTTGTAAAGCGTTTTTAACCTTGGCGTCCCAGTTTGCAATATTTCGTAGTGCAGTGATGTCCTAAATGGAAAATGAATACAGGATTTATTGTTAAATATGATACAAAATGAAGTAATTAGTTTCTTATACGTTTGGAGAGTTGATTCGTAAAAGTGCGCTCAAAAGTGATGTTTCCATCCAGGCGGTGTTTTCATTTTCGTTCATTATGTACTGAAGAGTTTCTGGTACTCCATCAATCAAATATAATTGTGCTTGTTTGCCTTGATCTTCTAGTATTTTGACAATTTCTAGAGCGAGAGCTCCCCCGAATGATACTCCGATTATGTTATAAGGTCCACCAAAGTTTTCTTTAATTTGCTATTTAATAAATAAATAATTTATTAAATAATTGATTTATAAATAAGGTTCTTTAACTAACTTTAACAGCAGCTGTAGCGATTGACTCTAAACTGTCGCTGGAACCGTTATTAATAATATAGATAGGGCATAGGAGTTTTTTGAGAAAATTCTTGAAAAATTTACATTTTTGTCCCAATAATCCAGGAACTACAAACGAAGGAGGTAACTCTTTATAATCTCGAGTACCATTACTTGGTAATTGGATTAGTTTAGTTGTAGTTGAAGCAACATCTACTGTAGACATGATTGAATCTTGTGAACTAGATAACAGCGCTAGGAAATCTGTATAAATATAAACAAAAACAATTTAGACATAAATTACTATAAATTAACGAGTATTCGATTTAAATAAGGAAATACACATTTCTAACAGCGTATAATATAGTTTTAGAAATCAATTGGAGTTCTTACTATTCAACGAAAAATTATTCAAAATATCTAAAGCCAAATCATCGCTTTGTAAAAACATTTCCGCAGGGTGATTCAAAATATCTTCTAAAATCCTCACTACACTAGTAAATTCATTTGTCCGTTCCCATTTGATGTTGCTTACAGGCAACGAATCCGGTCTCAGGTACGTTTTGTCAATCTGGCTCCCCCAGAAACAAATCAAATGCGCTGTTGAACTTAACGCCATCAATTGAGCGTCGATTTGTTTCACGTATTCCAATGTTTGCGCTTGTGGTTGTCGATTCAGGAGCAAAACAGCTCCAATTGGTTTTGTTTCGTGTATTTCGCGTATTATTTTCGACGATGGATCCTTATCTTCGGTGTTGTTTGCTATTAGTTTGATTTCGGTGCTGTATTGGGTTTTCAGTGAGCGTAAGCGGCGCTTTATATAGTTAGAGTCCGATTTGATATTGGACGCGAAAACTACGATTATTTTTGCACCGTTCGCCGATAACCAGCGGATTGTGTCTAGGAGCGTCTCTGTATCGTCTCCTGGAATTTTTAATATTTATATATTTTACTTCTTTGTATATAAACTGGGTGAAGTTAGAAAATCTTAAACTCAGATATTTAGAAACGTTTGATTAGAAATACGAAAATTACCAAAGACAATGTATGATACATTTTTCTTGCATATATATTTTGTGAAATTCTTTGATTTGTAATTTGAAGCTTTTCTTCCTGTTTTAAATCATCGATTGGTAGCACTGCTGCACCTATAACTTGGTCGCTTTTCAAATGCCTGGAAACAATTTGATTTAACATATTGGGATCGTATTTTTCTTCATCATCTAGAACGTACCTTAGAACAGGATCCAAATTCGCTTGATTAACAACTGTTGTCATTAACGGTACCACGAAATTATTCTTCATTCCCTTCGAAATCATAGCGTGTATTTTCAATTTGATTTCACGTGGTCTGTCGAAGATATTCTTGGGTATAAAACCATGCATACCCGTACAAGATAAGAATAGATTTAATCCAATACTTTTTGTCACATCCGAATCACTTAATTCCACTTGTATCACCCTGCTTAAAATAGATATGCATCGTAAAGATGCTTTTAGACCTTCGCCCTGTAAACAGTTAATAAGGACATTCACTCCAAGACCGCCAGTGTTTCGTAAAACGCGACTTTGAAACATTGGATCCGTGTACAAAAGCACTTGATGTGGGGCCAACTGGAATAATATATGCGTTAGGAAATCTTCATTTGTATTTCTAATATCGAGACAATAGATGTATAGGAATACAATTATGTAGATTTTGTTTTTGTAGTGTAGTTTTCGCTTAATAAAACTTACCATCTTCATGTAATTGAGCAGATTACCTTTCTGGACTTCGGAGCCAACCGTTGTAATAACATTGCAATGAAATCTGTGCGCGATTTGGATAAGGGCTTGGCCAAAACTGCTACATCCGTTATTAATTAGAATAGATTCGCCTGGTTCTATAGCAGCCAGTTCAAATAATACATAGTACGCCTACAATTACCAAACAATCATAATGGCGACTTAGTTTATTTAGTAAATATTAAATATGGGATTTACGTTTGTGTACGCGTATGGTACAGTTGCTGCATGAATGAACGTCCAATTGTCTGGAATTGGCCAAACTAAATCTGGATCTGGAGTCATTTCTGAATTGTCAATATTTGCGCGGGCGATACCCATAACGCGTTGTCCAGATTTATCGTAACCAGAAAACTCCACCGGACCCAAATCAGTTGATTCCATATTGTCATTCGGAATAGTATTCGCGGTGTTTAAACCCAAATATTTTATGTTGTAATCGCGGAACATATTACTAAAACATTTAGGAATTGATTTAATATAAGTCGCGTTTGTAATTCAGTATTTTAATAGAGTTTATATAAGTTTGTAGTCATTTAGGAGATGACTTACTTTAAATCTCTAGTAGTGAGAGTCTTATTGTTTTCAATCACCTCTTCATTATTTAATTTTGTATATGGGGTTTTGAAATAACTACCCCAATTACCGTTTTTGTAAACAGTTACAGATAGATCTTTTTTGAACATTTCTTGATAAAATGGAGCAGAAGTATTACATTCCGGTAAATTAGCATCAAGTAGAAACATCAGTCTAAAATTAATAATATACTTTAAACAAATATTGTTTATTTAATAACTGTTTATAGTTACCGTATATGTGAACCATTTCTTAATTTCTTGACGTCATTCAAGAACATTTCAATGCCATTTTCAGGCAAAGTATTCGCAACTAAATAAACTCTTTTGAGATTTTCATTCAACAATCCATTAAGTTCATTCACCCAAGGTAGGGATGCGTTTTTGAAATCGAAACTATTGTAACATTTCGATTTTATATTTACTATTAACGGGTTTCCATCGCATATCTAAGAAATCATATGTTTTAATTTCTTTACTACAATTATTATTACTTATTTAGACAAATTGGCTTTAATATAAACTTACTTCTTTCAATAGATGATACTGTAATTTGCCTGATTGGAATGAGTAATTTAAAGAAGTCGACGAATCCAGAGATAGTGTTTGAGCAGCGGGTGCACACACTAATATAAATTTGCTTGTTTGTTTAAATAATTTATGTATGTTTTGTGAATGACGTGCGCCGATAATTGTTAGGGATGATATCGGTATATTTTCGCTCAACTCATTCAAAGTATTTAGTTGTATCTAGAATTAAATTTATATATATATATATATATATATATATATATATATATATATATATATATATATATATATATATTAATTCAGATAAGATAAATGTTGATGTTATTACTTTTGAAGCGAAATAGTGATCTGAATAATTGTATATGCATTTTTCTAATGAATTCGTTTCACCATCTTTGATTTCTGTGATTATGTATATTGAATTATCTGATTTTAGACTTTGTTGTACGATTTGTAGACACATATAAATCCCAGTTTGGAGATTCTATAAAACAATTACATATTATATATAGTTGAGTTTGTGTTTTAGTTATTTTTTTTAACGCACGTGGGCATCTTTTGAGTAGTTAATAAAATTATAAGTTTCAATTATAAGTGGTGGCGTTTCTTGTACATAAGGCGCAAAGTGGACATCTTTGATTTGCACTATGGGAGACGTTAATAATTTCGTTTTGTAATTATAACTAATATCAAAGTCTGAAAATAACATTTATAAAAGTAGAATTCATTACTTTTTGCATAAATAAATACTTTTGTGTACGTTAGGTATTTGATCTAAATTAATGATCAAACGACTTATAAATGTTGGCATTATTGGTTCGCTCTCACATTCACCCTCCTGCACCATAATAACATGTAACAATGAATTCACGAAACTAGGCCAATCGTTTTTCCATGCAACTATGGATGTTAAACCTAAACAAAATTAAATTTTGTATTAATTTAATATAATTATATAAAATATATATAATAAACACACCTTCATTGCACATATCTACTTGTTGTATACTATTAAACACTCCACTAAACTGATAACCACGATATATTAGTTCTTTTTGAATATCGCTTTTAGAGAATGTAAAACACTCATGTTTAGTTTCAGTGGTTCGTGAAGAAATCATTGCACTTTCATATGTTTCTGGAACGATTATTCGACCCGATAGGATCACTCCATATCGATCACTGATCTCAAATGTACCGGTGCCACGTTGCACCATTATGCGAATCGGAGGTACAAACTCTAAACACACATTTTATTATTATTAGTAGTATTATTATTGAAGCTATAAATATTACCAGTAGCAGAAATAACGATATATCTCTTCACAATGATATCTTCGAAAAGAACGCGTTCGACACGTTTCGTATTACTCAAAATATCGCACACCAACGGCTAAAAAACAATTAAATATTATTAATACAGCTGCGTCTAAGAGAATCTGTAATTCTGTACGGAGAAACTGCATATATATATATATATAAATATATATATATATATATATATATATATATATATATATATATACATATATATATATATATATATATATATATATATATATATATATATATATATATATATATATATATATATATATATATATATATATATATATATATATATATATATATATATATATATATATATATATATATATATATATATATATATATATATATATATATATATATATATATATATATATATATATATATATATATATATATATATATATATATATATATCATGTGGGGAATTACATTGTTTATAAATGATTCTCCTTATAGAGGGTTGATACCTAATGTACGTGACGTCAACAAGAGAATGTAATACCCCCCCCCCCATGCCTTCTAAAAAATCAGCCTACATTGTTATCACTAATAGAAAGAATTTTTTTTTGTAAATTTTCCAACCTAAATGATCTGTCAAACTGACAGTTTCAGGTTGTTTAAAACGATTTGTAGCACATTTCACGCATTGATCTCATTTTCTCTTATTTTTTGTTCATTTTTAAATCATCCTCTAAGCTAATCAATTCGTATTTCAAGACAAATTTACAATCACGCGGGAACAAAGTGACACCTACTGTCACTAGTTAAAATGTTACCAACTCATATTAATAAAGTGTCGCCAACCGTATGTTGTGAAAACGACTAGACACCCTCTCTGCTTGACGTCATACTTAAAGCTGTAAATACGCAGATCTTTAAATATATAAACTTTTTAACAATTAAATTTACATTAATAGAGAGACCCTTCTATAAAAAGAATTAAAATTTTTGGGTGTCAACTGACCAAATATGAA
This sequence comes from Nebria ingens riversi, assembly GCA_018344505.1. Taxonomy (NCBI): domain Eukaryota; kingdom Metazoa; phylum Arthropoda; class Insecta; order Coleoptera; family Carabidae; genus Nebria; species Nebria ingens. The sequence continues at coordinate 174,748 of JADQWA010000061.1, read as the reverse complement.
CTGATAGGTATGATAATATCGTGTCGAATTTTATGTCCAATTAAATTCCGGAATTCATTCCGATGCAAATTGATGTGGTAGTCTTGTTCGGAAGTTGAATAATTTAAAAACTCTTCAACACCTGTCCGCCATATTTCATCGTGCGACCAACGCACTAACGTCACTAGGCTCTTTGTACCTCGAGACACTGGGAACTCAACGTGCGGATACAATGCGGCCACGTTCATTTCGACGCCATTCATAAACAATCTAAACAAATTAATTCATTTTCGTGTTTTGGAATTTATTGTTCTAAACACACTCACTTTCCTAGAGCTGTGCACAAGAATAGTAAACCGTTTTCAGTGGCACGTCTAGTTAGAGGCATATTGATGCAATCGTGAGACAATGATCTCTTGAGGATGGCTTGGAGCAAACCATGCGGAGCAATTTCAATCACAACTGCATTCTTTGGTATGTGCTTCGAACCTTCTTCGAAATGCACCGAAGATAGTAGATTGTTTGTGAGATATTCCGGTGAAACTGTTTGCGCTAATTCGGTATCCCAAGCGGATTCTAACACGGATGTGCTAATCCATTTCGATGATCGAGCTATTGGTGTCGGGATTAGCTGAGGAATTTAATCGATTATTTTGTATTTCGTTCCCTTTAAATGTTATATTACTTGTTTTAAATATTTTAATAATAGTGGCGCAGCTGGTTTGATATATCTGCTATGATAGGCGATGTTTGAGACGTTGACCAATCGAGCAAATACATTATTCTCCTGTAACTCTTCTACGAATTTTGTCATTTCTTCGATTGGTCCAGATAGAGTACAACTCTCTGGACCATTATGGCAAGCTATATCAATACTTGGTGGACATATGTTTATAATTTCTTTCGCGCCCTTACCTAAACACAAATATAAATTCCATAATTATATATATATATATATATATATATATATATATATATATATATAAATATAAATATATATTTATATATATATATATATATAGAGAGAGAGATATAGATAGAGTGGGCCATCTATTGGTTTCTTTTTAAAGTGTGCTATTTCAACAGTTTGCAACACTGACGCGTTTGACATTGTTCAAGCGTAAACCGATCCATTTCTTTCAGCGGAGGTTTGACACTACATATCTATAAATGTCAAGCGCGTCAGTGTTATTATATATTCACTAACCAACAGCTGCCATAACGCCACAAATAAGATCAACTTCTTGTGACGCCCGCCCGCGATAATAAGCGCTAAGTATCGTTTGTTCAGCTGTGAGACACCCATCTATATAAGCGCAGCCTAATTCACCAACAGAATGGCCGATCACGCCATCCGGTACAATACCAATTTGTTGGAGAACATCCGTCAATCCAATCTTAAATGAACAAACATAAAATAAGGTTCATGTTGCATACATTGTCAACAATTTATATTTAACCTGAATTGCAGCGATACCAACAAAAGAATGTAAAATGTTAGTAAATATTGTTGGATCATCTTCAGTAATAATCCGTATCAAATCTAAGCCTTTTGGTTGTAAGACTTTATGGCATTTCTCGATAGCCTGAGCAAATATTGGCAAATTTAATAAATCTTTGCCCATAGTTGTCCATTGGCTTCCCATTCCGGAATATGCGAACCAAATTTTGCGTTTGATACCAGCAAAATGCTGTTTAACAAGCAATGAATTTTATATGTTAAAAGTTCGACATTTTACTTAAAAAAAAAATATTAAAAATACCGTTGATTCGGACGTAATTTTCTTTTCCGTGTATGACGTAGCCTCGGTACAGGTGGCCGGGTATTGTTGTCGCAAACACATCGTGTATCAATCGAGAATATTCAGGATCCATAACGGCGTGTGATTTAACCTAAGAATTAATTGTTTATTGATTTATTTGAATATATATTATATTGCGTTCTCTTACATCTTCTATGATTTGTTTTATTCCTTCTTCAGTTCTGGTTGATAATAGATTTAGAACTGGTATCTCAAGTTGAACTGTTTGTTTAACGCGATGATTCGGTTTTAGTAGAATATGCCCGAATGAAGTTGCTAGTCCGAGTGCATTGATTGCAACTAGTGACGGAGTCCATTCTCTATTTGCTGCAACAACTTCTAGTTTTCCGTTGACTAACGCTGGTATATTTTTATTAGGTGTTTCATAGTTGAGAGTTCCTGGAATGACTCCAGTTTCCATGGCAATGATCACTTTAACGATACTGAGCATAGTAGCGACGGCTTCAGTATGTCCTAAGTTGGATTTCACTGAACCAATCGGTAACGCTTCGTGGCGATCTTTATTGAAAACGGCATCGATTACTTCCAGTTCTTTTTCATCTAAAATCTTGATTCCACAACCATAAGTCTCAACATACTTCACATCTTTCGGATCAACATTGGCTTTTTTGTAGAAGTTCGTTATGAACTTAGACATACAATCCACGTTTATATCTGAGTAAGGTCCAATTCGACTTCCATTGAACTCAATGTCACAGTTCATAATAGTTGCATAACTGCGCTTAGCAAGATCTGCTCTTTGTAGTAAAAATATACAAATACTCTCAGCTCTTGTATATCCATCAGCTGAAACAAATTTATTTCGAATTCTCATTACATTACAACTACTAAGCAATAAATAAATATTTTATATATTCTCAGACATAAATCTGATTTTACCTGCATCATCGAACGCTTTGGTTTTGCCGGACATGTTCGTAATTCCAAGTTGTTTAAATAGAAAGGTCGGGTTTATATTCATTGCTAAATTACAGCTTCCAACTATGGCGGAGTCTACTGCGCCACTGGCAATAGCATCGTAACCGTGCTGAATCGCTTGTAAACCGCTTAACCAAGAGGAATCTGTCGAGTAACTAGGTCCTGCAAAAATATTTGTGGAATTTTATCAAAATAATCGTAATCTCGCCATTTTTATATATATATATATATATATATATATATTATCCTGATGGGATTTCTGGCTGGTTAAGTTTCGAATATTCTATAAGTAGTAGCAGGAAAGTAGGAAGCATCACTTGCATTTATGCGTTTCCATATTCTAATTGATATTTATTTTAAAACAACTGCAATCTATTATTACTTAAACAACAGTAGAAACATATCTATTTTTATTTGTGAAATAATATACTGTCTATAAAGATTATTATTAGTTTTTATTATTGTTATATTATTTTTGACTCATAAAAAACACTCTAAATATTTGATTATTGCTGATAGCGAAATAATTGTAGAGTGGAGGAGAAAACCCCAAATGGTTTATACTATTTTATTTGTTTTAGCATACCAGTGACGTTAAGCCAATAGGAAATTCGATTGGACATCATCGTTCGCGCTTGCCCAGTGACACCGAACCCATTTTCGACACATTCGAACATAAGGCCATCGTTTTCACTAATACATGATCCAATAATGACAGCCATAGGTCTGCCACGCACACTTACAGGATTAATACCTGCACAAATCACAATTAAAGACTATTTTTGAGCCTAATGTACGCTGAAAATAGGTTTACCTGCATCAATTAAGGCTTCAAATGTATTTTCCAATACCATACGTTGCATGGGATCCATGAAGTAAATTTGCTTCCGGTGAATCCCAAAATAGGAACCGTCAAACGCGCTAATTGTTGGTATATTACCGGTCAAATCGCACACATCCAATTGCCCTGCAAAGAAAACCAATCACATGAGGAAATGAAACAAAATGAGAAACGAATATGCGAGTTATTTTTTGTTATTTATTAATACTGGGTCTTGGTTGAATATGAGTGAAGTTGCATGCAAATGACGTCATTATTACTAAAGGTGAGTCGTTTTTAAGTAAATGTATATTTATAAAAATAATGTTTATTAGTGATATATATGCTGTTTTTTTTTAAAATTATATATGTTATAAAAATATACTGTGTATTATATTTTGTACTGTGTGAATGGGTCTTTAATAGAATGCGTTAGTGTAAATGGGACGTTGAATTGGAAAGGATGAAGAAGAATGAAAAACAAGAGTGTATAAATGGGGATGCGTTATCATATATTATAAAACAATGTGTTTTATATTAGAATTCAATCACCTTTAGTCCAACGAGCATCTTCAATCATATCAATTTGATCAAGTAGATGTTTCTTCAGTTCCTCAACATTTTCAGATTGAGGAAATAATCCACCAATACCAGTAATGGCAACTTCTGGTACGTCTTTACTTGTATTTGCCATTGTTAATTATCGATATACCGCAATGGAAGAACAATTGATTCATAAACTGCACAAACTGAACGCACAATGAACAATACAATAGTTTTTTCAATAATTCTACCATTTATACAATATGCAAATGCCATACGTATGATTTGTATGTAAATATATATAAAAGTACACGTGCCTCCTATACATATTAATGATTAAAGTAGATACTCGCATTATTCGTACAATGGAAAACTACGAACATTAGAATACTACTATAATATATACACTAACTCAATTTTTAGTAACTTCTTTAAACAAATCTACGATATACGTTTGCAAAATTGCTATATGAGCTTAGCTACTAAATAGAAAGATACAAAGATACATTTTATTTTGAAACCTTTTAATGTAAATGAGCAATTTTATAGAAACAAAATACGTAGTATAAAATATATTTTTGTTATTTGAATTATTTTTAGAACCTTGACATTTGGTCATTTCCATATAATCGAATTAAAATATTTTATGTATTATTTTATTCATTTTCTTTTAACAATACCAACCATTATGCATATTAGTCTTCGGCTCTTGCACATGCAGTTCATAGACTCGTTCCTCCTACATAATACATTCAAAAGTTTATTAATAAATTTTATTATCGATATAACCATCGAATATTTCGTCGCGGTATCAATAATATAGATTTATAGTTTGCTTAATATTATCTAAAGCAATTCCATATTTAAATACCTAACTTATCAATTATTTATATGGATTTCGAAAGATTCTGAACCAAGTTTAGAATTGCAACAATTAAAATAAATCAAAACAGCAATTAATGGTTTAAATAATTAATTAATAAATATTAATTTTTCGCTGCGATTCGCGATTTTTTAGTCGCTAATTTTTGGTAGGGTTCATATCAAGTGCGAAACTGCGTGGGAGTTTTATAGAGTTTGTGGTTTCCGCGGAATTAATTAAAAATTGCTTCCATAGAAATCGTCGAAAATACATCATTGTTTATCGATCGTCAACGGAGGATCGAGGATGTCGAAGAATAGTCGAAATACTAACGTTGATCATATGAGAAAATTTGCCGTTAATCTGGAGTCAAAATGTCAGCTGTCGCCATAATTTACCACTAATATAGCATACCATAGCATAGCAACAGGTAAGTTTATATTTCTTACTATTATAAACTTTCGGTAGTTATTATTAAGTTAAGAATATGAGTTGAAAACTATAGTACCTAATTTTAAAGAGAATGATCTCAAATATGTATGCTAGTTTTATTTAAACTATTGCGCATTATGATGGATAATTAAAAATGTTTTTCTTTTTTGTTGCAGCAATAGAATATGATGCACAACAAACATCCTACAGCCTTAATGATACGACGTATTAACCAGCAAGCAATCTTTACCAATATCAACCACTTTCTTGCATCAGGCCAGACAATTCCTAATGCCACCGCAAATACCTACCCTTAAATGGTAACAAATTGATTCTTTGTTGTTTATAATACATTTACTATTTTATATGAATTTATTAGAACAATTAAACAATTTATACATGCACAATTGATTTTTTAATGCAACTGTAACATGATTAATTAATTAAATAAATGTATGAACCTAAATACTGTATGAGTTTTTGTTCTGAAACGAAATCCTTTATTTTTATTTTCAGGATAATGCACAAAAAGTGCTTCAGAGAAATAGGTATTATTTAATATTGCTATTATTTATTTATTTTCTTTGAAGCGCCATAAATTAGTTAATAATAAAAATTTAATTCAATTGTTATAGTTTTTAAGTTGTTTTATTCACCAAGGAGAACCTTTTAGAATTGTTTATAAGTGTAATAAAAGCATACTCAAAATAAATATAGTATACCTATATGTATGAACAATAAATAACTACAAGTAATTGTTATAACGATTAAATCTATCTATAATCGTGAGAACTTCATAAATAATTAATAATCTTGTACCAGAATCTTGTAATCATACCACTAAATCTCGTTTAGATTCTTATGATTTCTCAACCTTATAATACACACTCTTGAGAATATTCAATCAGTTACATTGGTTCATAGAGATAATAAATCAATACCCTCTGACCAATCCCGTGCCAGCAGCTAAAATCTCCATTTTTGTAAATTTCTTAGCAAGGATACATTTTTTCATTTTCATTTTTAAAGCTAATTGATATTGTTTTATTAACTTTTAAGGACATTATTGTTAATTACAAACGACTTCTATAAAAAGGCCTTGGTCTGTTTTCGATTTTTATAGAAGCCGTTTTCAATTAATTCTGCGGGAACCAGCAGCGCCACAGGGCTCTATCGCGGTTTCGTACTAGATATGGACCCAAGCAAAAATTAGAGATGCGAAAATCACAAATGTATAAGTAATATACACAGCTTGTATTGTTGTCTATTTAGTAATATCGCATGCGGTAGACTGGGTAATGTGTTTGTGCTGTTCCGTCTTCTGCGCAATTCAAATCAACGCCGACGTCACAATAGTATTGATTTTTTATAATGCTGTCACGGGATTGGTCAGAGAGTCTTGGTTAAATATCCTTATGTCGATAAACGTCAGAGCTTCAAAGGATTCTTTGTTTGTTTTTGAAACTAATTGATATTGTTTTATTAACTATATTGTTAATTACAATATAAAATTAATTATTTTAACCATGTATTGAATTGTTTTTATTTATTTTAACAATGTGTATTGACGAATACTATAGTAAATACATACATATATAACGTCATGCCTATTCCCATTATATGGGGTGGCAGAAAACCCTTTACATTCATTCGCATTTTAGGAATAGCCCATACAAAAATAATATTATTACATATAATTTATTTAACTACTAATCCACTTCAATGGCAACTATATTTAAGAGTACTGTCGCGATAGACTATTGTATTATTCATATATGTTGTATTAATTTAAACTATTTAAATAATGTATTTATATTTTTATTAATATATAGATAGACAAAAATATATTATTTATACATACCCGGTAGAGTATGCATAAATTGTAATGTAATGCAATTGCTATAACAATTATATATATATATTAGTCTTACTATAGTATTAGTCAATACAAACTGTTATAATAAGTAAGAATAACCCAATAGATAGTTAAAATAATTAATATTATATTGTCATTAACATGAGTGCCCTTAAAAGTTAATAAAACAATAACCATTTAACAATTTGCTTTAAAAATTAAACTTTCCTTTGTAGCTCTCACGGTTATACACATAGGGATATTACATCAATACGCTCTGATCAATCCCGTGATAGCAGCACATGGGCGTATACATGACAGTTGACCACACAATAAGTGGCGGGGGAAATTCCATGATAAGGCTCAAAAATGTTACGTTAGTTAGACAGAGCACGAGCATGATTTCAACCCAAAATACTTACGCTTTTTCAATCTATATGATCCGCCTACCAAATGTGAAAAACACGAAATTTTCTAAAATCTCCATTTTTGTAAATTTCTTAGCAAGGATATATTTCTTCATTTGCGTTTTTAAAGCTAATTGATATTGTTTTATTAACATTTAAGGGCACTATTGTAAATTACAACATAAAGTTAATTATTTTAAACATGTATTAAATTGTTTTTATTTATTTTTACAATATTTATTGACAAATACGATATTAAAAATGCTATTTATAAACAACATTGTTTATAATTCTACTTTTACCACCGTTAATTGGCATTTATTTGATATAATAATTACTTGTCTATCGTTTAGGGGTATACTCACAAACGAATGTATTATCTATTGTTAATAAATGTAATCTTTAGTTTGAGTATGCTGTTATTGCATTTATAAACAATTTTTATAGGGTTTTGTTGATGAATAAAGCAGCTATAATACCGTATCAATAATTGAATTACACTTTTATTAATAAATTGAGACCAATACAAATTGTGTAAATTATTACAAATACATCCCGATTGTGTTTATAACTTATGCGTAAGTGATGTGGGTCTGACCGCCAAAGTTTTCTACTAACACCTATATAAAATAAGAATGATAGCATATCTATTTAAATAATTTGGTGATCTTCGATGTTTATAGAAGTCGTATTTAAATTTTTGTTATTGTTTCATTAACATTTAAGGACACTATTGTTAATTACAGCATAAAATTAATTATTTTAACCATGTATTGAATTGTTTTTATTTATTTTAACAATGTTTATTGACAAATACCATAGTAAATAAATACATACATAACGTCATGCCTATTCCCATCATATGGGGTGGCAGAAAACCCTTTACATTCATTCACATTTTAAGAAATCTTTTGCGATTTAATTCTATCAACAAATTATTTAAATAGATGTTCTATTTATAAAAAATATTACTTATTACAATACTTTTATCACTGTTAATTGGCATTTAATAGATAACAATTACTTACGCCCTTAGGAATAGCCCGTACAAAAATAATATTATTATTACGTATAATTTATTTAACAACTAATCCACTTCAATGGGAACTATATTTAAGGGGATTATTGCAATAGACTATTGTATTAGTTGTTATTCATATATATTGTATTTAATTTAAACTATTTAAATAATGAATTTATATTTTTATTCATATATAGGTAGACAAAAATATATTATTTATACTTACCCGGTACAGTATGTATAATTTGTAATGTAATGTAATTGTTATAACAATTAAATCTCTTTTATAATCATTATTTTAATGAATTTTATTTATGGATATTAGTCTTACTATAGTATAAGTCAATACACACTGTTAAAATAAATAAGAAAAATTCAATACATGGTTAAAATAATTAATTATATATTGTCATTAACATTAGTGTCCTTAAAAGTTAATAAAACAATAACCATTTAACAATTTGCATTAAAAACTAAAATAGAAAACTCCATTGTAGCTCTCATGGTTATACACATAGGGATATTTAATCAATACGCTCTGCCCAATACCGCAACAGCAGCACATGGGCGTATACATGACAGTTGACGGCACAATAAGTGGCGGGGGAAATTCCATTATAAGGCTCAAAAATTTTACATTAGTTAGACAGAGCACGAGCATGGTTTCATACCCAGAATACTTACGCTTTTTCAATCTATGTGATCCGCCTACCAAATGTGAAAAACACGAAATTTTCTAAAATCTCCATTTTTGTAAATTTCTTAGCAAAGGATATATTTTTTAATTTTTTTTCAAAGCTAATTGCTATTGTTTTATTTACTTTTAAGGACACTATTGTTAATTATAATATAAAATTAATTATTTTAACCATGTATTGAATTGTTTTTATTTATTTTTACAATGTTTATTGATAAATACCAAAGTAAATGTTCTATTTATCAACAATAATGGTTATAACAATACTTTTACTACCGTTAATTGGCATGTAATTGATATAACAATTACTTATTTATCGTTTAGAGTTTCTAAATGCTATTTTTAGTTTGAGTATGCTGTAATTGCATTTATAATCAATTCGAAAAGGATCTTTTGATGAATAAAACTGCTTATATTTTATATCATCAATTGAATTAAACTTTTATTAGTAAATAAACAACAATACAGTGTGGATAAATAATTTATAGATCGCGGTAATGCTTATAACTTACCTGCGAGTACCGAGGGACAGACCGCCAATGTTTTCTCTTATCACCCTTACGAATAACCCATGTAAAATAATATACCTATAAATAGTTATTATGCTGTATATAATTTATTTAACAATTAATCACACTTCACAGGGAAATAAATAATAGCAATATCAAACGTATCTTTTTGAGGGTCCTTTCAGTCTAGATGAATATTTCACACAGCTGTAAATTAAAATAATGGAAAAAATATAACTATCTATGTGAAACTGGTAGAAAGCAGAGACTTTTAAGAGAAATATAATAATATGCGTATGTTTTAAGGTTTCTTTGATTGGAAATTAAATAATATAAGTACAAAAGTCATAATTACTAATACAAGTTGCATGTATATGTAATACGATATGCAGAATTTAGATTTACGCGTACAATAGAAATCAATGTTAAAAATCATTAATTAAATTTATATATCCTTAAACAATCATATTTCAACACTATTTTGAGTAGATATATTATACTTAATTATAATTCAGATTTACTCATATAAATGCGTTTAATTTAAATGCATAATTGCATCGACAACGTATGCAACTAAAAACTGGCCAAATATCTGTAAACATACAGGCTTTTTAGCTCTTCCCATGGCTAAAATATAACTCTTACTAAGATGTATAAACAATTTATTCACAATATTGTCTATTTACTAATAAATAAATAATAAATAATCTTGTACAAGAATATTGTAATCATACTACTGAACCTTATATACACTTTTGAGAATCTTCAATCGGTTTCATTGGTTCATAGGGATATTAAATCAATTCTATCTGGCTAATACTGTGACAGCAGCACATGGGCGTATACAAGACCGCACAATAAGTGGCGGGGGAAATTCTATGTTAACGCTCAAAAATTTTACGTTAGTTAGACAGAGCACGAGCATGGTTTCATCCCCAGAATACTTACGGTTTTTCAATCTATGTGATCCGCCTACCAAATGTGAAAAACACGAAATTTTCTAAAATCTCCATTTTTGTAAATTTCTTAGAAAGAATATATTTTATCATTTTTGTTTTTAAAGCTAATTGATATTGTTTTATTAACTTTTAAATACACTATTGTTAATTCCAGCATAAAATTTATTATTTTAACCATGTATTGAATTGTTTTAATTTATTTTTACAATGTTTATTGGCAAATACCATGGTAAATATTCTATTTATAAACAATATTGTTCATAATAATACTTTTACTACTGTTAATTGGCATTTAATTGATATAACAATTACTTGTCTATCTATAATGACCAACAAATGTATTATATATTGTTAATAAATGCTATCTTTAGTTTGAGTATGCTGTTATTGCATTTATAAACAATTCTTAGAGGGTCTTTAGATGAATAAAACAGCCTTAATACCATATCAACAATTGCATTACTTTTATTACTGAATAGACAACAATACAAACTGAGTGCGGTCAGGCCACTATTGTATTCTACTATTATATAGAGCATAATATAAATAATTATTATAGCTAATCGTATTTCAAAGGTAAATAAATAATAGCAAAATTAAACGTACCTTTGTAAGCAGCTGCTCTAGATGAATAATTCGCGCAGCTGAAAATTAAAATCAAGGGAATAGGGTTTCTTTTCTGATATAGCACTCATAATATAACATTTCATGCATTTATTTAATTAATTCATATTACAGATTGTTTAAAAACTATATAAATAAATTGTTCATTGAATAATTATCTAAATAAATTCATATAGAATTGTTAATATATTATAAACAAGGATCAACTTGGTTGTGTCAATTATTGCATAGGACCTTTTCTTTTCCTCTAAACGATATATCTTCATAGATCGGATCCTGGATTCCAGGAACTCCTGAGCAAGTTGTCCACATCAGGAACTTCTGAGCACGTTATCCATAGAACTGAAAATGAACATCAAAAAGGAGTATACTATTTATATATCTCTGTAATCGATGCTTAAATAAATAGTTGGTATGCCGTATATAATTTATTGTTATTATTTGCATTGTACTTTGATATTTTTAACTTTGTACAAAACTCCAATCATTTCAATTACAACACATTTTTATATTGTATATAATTAAGTATTCATATGTAAATGATATGCAGAATTCTGATTAACTCAAACAAATTTCTCACATAAATGGTAAAATAAAAATGAATGCATTTGAAATTCGCACATACAATTATTTTTGCAAACGCAATTAGGCTTTCAAACTCAAGTAAAAAATACGTAAAATAAGTAGGTGCATATATGTTAAATGAGTAATTCAGATTTACTCATACAAATCCTTTAACAATAAAAGCTTTAATTCAAAGCTATTTAGAACTGAATTTGAACAAATAACATTTTCTTATAGTATAAGCAGCGTACAAAAGAGTCGTTATTATATTAAAAATGTAGAAGCATGCACTAGTACTAACTGGATTAAATAATAATTACTACAAAATTGATATTATTACAGCTGGTACCGTTAAAACCCTTAATAGTTTAAATAACGTTCACCTACCTTTATAATTTTTGTGCATCAGTTGCCGAATATCTCTAACCGACAGCGGATGAGATATAGCTGTTACTTAACAATAGCTTGCTTGCTTCATACAAGCCTTGTACACCACCACGACATGCTTCCATCTAGGAGTTGTGCGGTTTCGAACGCTGGTTGCAGACACCCTAACATACGGTGAAGACATCGCGGAAGCATCACACCTCGGTAATCATGACATGGATGTACAACTAATTGCAGTTCGCCCCGATATTGTTATTAATCGAATGGTGTTCTAAAACATGCAGAACTATCTTATATAAATATTTCAAATTCCGTATTTAGAAATATATTTTAATTATATATAAAAAAAAAAATATATGTATAAATATTCAATTATATTAAAATATTTTAGTTGACTTGGTCTAAATAATAATACGATTATTCAACCCGCGCATTGTTTAACTAAATAATTTACAATTTATCGTAAATGTAAACAAACATATCATCAATTTGATCAAGAACTTCGTAACTACCAACATCCATACGCTATTTCGTAATTAATACTAATAACTTAAACAATTTTTATTAAATAATACTTAACATAATACATATTTCATGTGTGCTTACCATTTTGTAGACTGCAATCATAATTGGATCTAGAAATATTAGTTTATCATAATTATTAAACTGTGAATAATTTCTTTAATATATATATATATATATATATATATATATATATATATATATATATATATGTGTATATAGATATATATATATATGTATATGTATATATATATATATATATATATATATATATATATATATATATATATATATATATATATATATATATATATATATGTTTATATGTATATGTATATATATATATATATATATATATATATATATATATATATATATATATATATATATATATATATCTATACACATATATATAAGAATTTACAAATTGTTTAAACGATCATAATTATTAACTGTGAATAATTTCTTTAATATATATATATATATATATATATATATATATATATATATATATATATATATATATATATGTGTATATATATATATATATATATATATATATATATATATATATATATATATATATATGTATATATATATATATATATATATATATATATATATATATATATATATGTTTATATGTATATGTATATATATATATATATATATATATATATATATATATATATATATATATATGTATATATATATATATATATATATATATATATATATATATATATATATCTATACACATATATATAAGAATTTACAAATTGTTTAAACGATTTTTTGATTTAAAATATAATGAATGCGGAATTGTCCATTTGTTGTGCATAAAATAGCGCTAGTGACGAATACCTGCTATTAAATAATAAACACGACGTACAGTTGGATGGTTGGTAAGAGGATGAGGTCAAGCTAATTTTGGCTTGAGTTCGAACATAAATTCGAATGAGAAAGTGACTGTTGTCTCAAAGACATTTATAGTTAGAAATAAACAACTAGAACTACAACGTGAAACGATAGACATGGCATGAGTACAATTGATACACAATTAAAACGGACATAGGCATAACTGTATGCACTCCATTTAACGTTAATCAAAGAACAAGTAAATTTTATTGATCGTTGCACGCTACTCGGAATTATTTACAAAAAGTTGTAATAAATCATGCATTAAACATGTTTTATAACAGTAAAAAAACACAAATGAATCGCATGACTAATCAAATTGTTCGAAGAACTGCATTTTCTGTGTTGTGCTTTAGTTGTCAAATATTACAAACCAACAAAAAAAGCGCTTCTTATAAACATGTATATTATACGATTTGTTCGTTTTGGTATTGACAAATAAGTTACTATTCATCGGAGAGAGGTTTTTAAAAAATGAAATATAAAAATATATATATATAAAACCAAATAGCCGATCCGTTATAGTCTTGGGAGGTTTTTTAAAAGCCGAAACTTGACGGGCGAGTTGTAAATCAGATATGGTGACAGGGTAGGGTTCAGTTTTATTTCAAAGGCACATTAAACATATATTTATATACATATATACATACATACACAAATACAAACGACTTTGAGACATTTACAAATGATTAAAATCTAAATAATATGGCACTTTTTCGCATGCTGGCGATAAATATAGCTTTGTGCGTAACTCTTCCCGCAATTCTCGCATTTGAACGGTTTTTCCCCGGTGTGAATCCTCATATGCACTTGCAAACTCGACATCTGAGTAAAGCCTCTGTTGCACACTTCACACTTAAACGGTTTCTCGCCAGTATGTGTGCGTACATGTTTGTACAGTGTGCCCAACATACGGAACTTTTTCCCGCAATAGTTACACTCATGCGGCTTTTCCCCGGTGTGAATCAACAAATGATCGCTCAACACTCGTTTGTAGTAAAACTCCTTGTTGCAGTATTCACATTTGAATTGTTTGGCACCGTGCAACTTCATGTGTGATTGCAAGTTGCGTGAGGCAGGGAACGATTTGCCGCACACTTCACATTCGTTCGTTTGCCGATGTTCATCGGTTAATTTACAACGGGAATGGGTCAGATTTTTCGAGACTGTTTTGCAACGAACTTCACATTCATGGACTTGTTGTTCGGTAAGTGAAACTGGAAATAATTGATTCTTCTTCTGAACGGGGTTCGAACAGTTTTTAAGTACGTGTAACTTTAATAGGCGTGAAGTTGGGAATGATTGACCACATAGTTCACACAATTTCTTTCTCATATGCACTTCTATATTGTTTTCATTCAGTTTAGACTCAAATTCAAACTGTTGAGCTCGTAATGATGTGTTACTAACTTCATTATTAACTTCTAAATCAGTATAGACCTCACTTGTGTCTTTAGATACTTTATAAACATCACAAACGTCGTGTTGATTCTCTACAACGTCAATAACATCTTCACGAACTTCACAAGGGTGTGAATTCGTAGTAGCTTTTAAAGAATGTTTATCGTTTATGTGTTTAAAGCATAACGCTTCATTTTTTAATACTTTCCCGCAAATATAACAAACTCTACCCGCTTCTTTAGTGTGCCGTTTCGTGTGTACTCTAAAATAC
This sequence comes from Nebria ingens riversi, assembly GCA_018344505.1. Taxonomy (NCBI): domain Eukaryota; kingdom Metazoa; phylum Arthropoda; class Insecta; order Coleoptera; family Carabidae; genus Nebria; species Nebria ingens. The sequence continues at coordinate 159,236 of JADQWA010000061.1, read as the reverse complement.
TGAACGACTGCGAATTTTTTCCCACAAATACCACACGAAAACGGCTTCAAATCTTGATGGTACTGCAATTCATGAATATGCAACGTTTCTTTCGCTTTAAACGACTTATTACATTCGCTGCATTTAAACATCCGTTGTTTTTTATGATTATTTTTATGTATAGACAAGTATCGACTAATTCTAAACGTTTTGCCGCAAATATCACAATCGAAACTCTTATCAGAAACATGACACGCCATATGACGGTACAAGGATTTACCATCGCAAAATTGTTTCTTACAAACTTTGCACTTATAAAACTTCAGCTTGTGGTTGACTATAAAAGTAACGAATTGCCCTGGTGACTTTGGATCTGGTGCTAGATAATTATTTTCACTAAAATCAGAATTCATTTTATGTTGTTTCCCATGCACTAATAAATCCGTTAAACATCTATATCGAATTTCGCAGTATTTACACTCGTATATGAGTGACGTTTTATCGATGGCGTAAGTGATTGATTGATTCTTTGAACTCACAGTGAATTGTATTTGTGTTTTGTGTGCCGAGACGCCGATTCTAAATCAGTTAGAACCCTACAAAACATGTCGCGTTTAGAGTAACGAACTTCACTCCGCTGCTCGTTTACACACTGACCCATATTTTTATCAATGTTACTAACTTCAGACACCTCCGCAGATATATTCTCTGCCGTGAATGGAGTCATAGATGTTAAATCTAATGTAGAACAATTTATATCTAAAGCGTCTGAAGTTATGTGGTGTTTATTGGTGAAAATATTCGTTGTAATTGTTGATGATTCAGAAGTTTCGGAGTAATTAGGATATGAAGTTAGATTCATATCGAAATGTGTTTCGAAATTGTTATAGGTTTCTGATGTATTAATAAAATCAGTTGAATTAAGATTAGTTGGGGCTAAAATTAAATCAATCTCTGAAAATATTGGTGATGCGTTTGAATACGTTGGAGGAACGTCGCCATTTTGTGTTATTTGATCTTCGAGCGTTTCCATTGAGCTCTGAAATATATTTAAGTTATTCGATTCACTAAACACCTCATTTTGGTCATTTTCTAAAATAGTCAACACTTCATCCCCAATCAACTCAAGATCTAATTGTTTTGAGTATTCCCCTAAGATCGTTTTCAAAAACGTGTTCGATAAATTCGATTTCAACAGTTCGTCTTCCGTTAAATTCAACAGAGATGTATAGGTGGCAGGTCGATCTGTATAAATCGACTCGAAACTGAAATTGGTTGTGTTTTGAGAGGAACCTGTCGAGTTCTCGTGATTATTTGTTTCATCTGCGTAGAGTTTCGGTGCAATTGTATCCATTTCTGTTGTACTTTGGCGTTTTCGTCGCATTTGCACTTGTAAGTCGCTGGGAACTTGAGTAGTCGGCATTTCACTACAAATCGGTTGATTGTTTGTTGTGTGATTCGTCACAGTTGGGGTTAGTTTCATTTTATGATGGTGTATGTTGAATAGTTTTGGTGGTGTATTGATGAACTGATGGGTGTATTTTTTTAGGGAGATGTGCGATGTAAGACACTGCTTGCAGAACTTGTTGGATTGTTGTATTTGATGCTGGCACCATGTGAGCATGGTGTCATTGCGAGATGTCTGAAAATAAACGAAAACACAGTTTAAGTATTATGGTGTTAAATAATTTGCAGTTGTCATAAAAATTTTAAGTATGCTTAATGATAGAGTTTAATCTAGTTGACTGGTGTAATAAAATAAGTGCGATCGCTCAGTAGTTAACTATGTAGTTGTGACGCAGGGTTGGATTCAACAAATTTTGTAAAATGTATACAAATAACTGCAGCTCATTTTGCCTTACGGTTACTTTTCGATCGCATCATGCCTTAGCTAAGGATTAACAGAAAAAGGTGCCCAAATCCTATTAAATCAGCAAATTTTACGAGAACCTTGGTTTAAACAGAAATATTTTAAAAATATAAATACTTTACTCGAACTGTTAATTGTTATAACAAATTTGATAAAAAATTATTTCTACTTTATCTGTTTTTGTGTGTAATTTAGTTTTTTTTTTTACTACACTTCACTTCAAAAATTCAGTTTAAGGCAAAACGGAGATTTTAAATTGGAGTAAAATGATTTATAATCTTGACCGTAAGACAAAATGAGTTCCAACCTAAATTTCTATAAATTTGTTTTTAAAAATTATAAATTCATTGTTTTTCCTGCGCAAATATTCGCAAGTTTGTCACGACTAGAAAAAAGGTTGCGAACTACTGCATTCAGAGCTTTTAGTACGCCGATAACATATTTTTATGTCTTAAAACACCCGGAAATATATAATTACATAAATAGAACATAACTGTTGCACGTAATTATCATATGATAACCCGTATATGTTTTGTTATGGAGACCGACGCGACCGTGGTTAATTGTTTATTTTACGTTAATTTAATAGCAACCATAACTTAACAATCGCACACGCTTATATTACTAAAGTTACTATTACAATTTATTTTTGTAAGTTACTAATTTAGTTATTAAAAATATATAGGTATAAATATCGCTATATTAGTTGAATATTAGACAGTAATTAATAATATGACAACATATTTGGTTTGGGTACATTATGAAATTTAAATTACGCATAACGTAAACGCACATTTTTGGCAAGGAACGCAGACGAATGTGTATTCGTTATGTCCAACAGACAGTCTAGACGCGCATACGTTAATAAATCATGTTTATGATGCTACCAAGTGTAGTAATAAAGGTATACGCGTGTTGTAAGATCTGAAGTTGAACACGAAACAAATATAGATATTACCAAAAGTAGAACAGGGCATTTAGGTTTTGTACATATACACTGAGAGAGTATGACCTTTTCGCGTGTACAACTTCCTCAATAAGAAATGACAAACATCCTAGATGTAAATTTAGAAATAACTGAATTTGTTGTTTTCGCAAATAAATCACTGATTTATGAGTTAATTTTTATTGTATAACTCAAAATAAATCATATATATATATATATATATATATATATATATATATATATATATATATATATATATATATATATATATATATATATATATATATATATATATATATATATATACATATATAATATAATATATATATATACATATATAAATATATATATATATATATATATATATATATATATATATATATATTTAATTAAAAATTATTTTACTGCTAAACCTTTTGAGAGAAAAGCTTTGAATAATAATTGATGTAAAGTTTTCTTTTAGTCTATAAAATCACTTTAGAACCTGTATTAAATTACGAATTTCAAGCATCACAATATAGTATGAAATTAGGCACTTCAAGTGGTGGTAAATTTGCAATGATTAATAGACTTTGTTTAGTGAAACCACATACATAAATATACAATCACTTATCGGTGCTTTACATCTGTGTTTAGGCTTGAGATTAATCCTAGATTGGCAATAAAAACGCCAAAATACTTCAATAATAATCTAAACAAATATTATTAAATGCGTCTTTATTAACAACGCGCTCCAAGCATTGATGTTTAATTTAATATCAAATTTTATTACCCCAATTCTGTTAGGGATTTATTTTTCCTAAATTGGTAACAAAAACCCCAAAGTACTTTAATAATACTCTAATATTGTTAATAAATATTGTTACACGCGTAAATATGAACGCGCTGCAAGCATTGGCGTTTAATTTAATATAAAAATTTTAAATTATGTTTAGCAATCTAGTCAGTTATTTATTTTTCTTAGATTGACAATAAAACCCCAAAATACTTTAATAATAACCTAATTTGTTAATAAATATTGTTACACGCGTAAATATGAACGCGCTGCAAGCATTGGCGTTTAATTTAATATTAAAATTTTAAATTATGTTTAGCAATCTAACTCAGTTATTTATTTTTCTTAGATTGGCAATAAAAACCTCCTAAGTACTTTAATAATAACCTAATTTGTTAATGAATATTGCTACACGTGTAAATATGAACGCGCTGCAAGCATTGGCGTTTAATTTAATATAAAAAATTTAAACTATGTTTAGTAATCCAATGCTATTATTTATTTTATGCATGGTTAATCAATGAAATATAATATTAATGAAACTCAATATTTGAATTTCTAATATTTACGAATTAGATACACCAGAGGTTTTTTGTTTGATATTATCAGATAACACTTATAACACTCAAGTCAATAACCAGATAATTGTTTTCTTATCGAATATTTGCAGATAAAATAGCATGCATTGATTTAATTTTTGTTGCAAACATTGCGAAGGAAATTTTAAAAATCACTTATAGACAGCCAAGTCCAGCCCTGGTTTGAAAAGTAAATTTTTTGTTCTTATTAAAACACGTGATTACCTAGGTCATTAACACTATTGAAGCATGAGGCATCGATATTAAAATCAAACACGGGTGAAGTAGTATTAGGGCACTTCAAAAAAAATCCCATCAAGAAATTTACATAATACGCCGCGGCACATTAAAAATTTAAAACAATCATACGTTACTTAAAAATCACTCAAATATACCGCACACTTACGTATATAGTTATACATTAAATAAAATAACCAATTAGAAATAAGAAACAAAAACTCAAAAACGTTGATGATAAAACATTAGTTTAATTTAAACAACGAAAATCACTAATTAAAAATATAATTATTATAATTTAAACCTACTATAAATGTCTAGTCTATATGTTTAAATCGCATGTAGAATTATAAGTGAATCGGATATCCGGTCATTTTACAAAAAAAAATTAAATATATATAAAATACATCACTCACCAAATCCAATTTTCCTCTAAGCCTAACATTGTCACAATTAATCTTCCGCACATGATCTACCACATAAGTGTCATTTAAACAAATTGAGCATAATTTCGCATAACAATACATATTCTAATTCATAAACCGGTGTTTTGTTGCGCTCTATACCAAGTTAACGCGAACATAACCAAACAATTACTGTGTTGTTGAACAAATGATGCCGCTTGCAACACATGTGTAAACAAATAACACTTGGAGTTGCGGCAACCCCCACTAGCTCTAAAAGTGCGTAGCTCTAAAAGTTTCACGGCTAAAATAAACAATTGTGACAGCCGAGACACTACAAAAACGATGCTTATTAATAGTAATTGGCGTTCGATCAAACATTTCAGGTAAGAATAACAGTCTGGTTGTGGAGCTATTAATAAGATTTACTCATTTTATAACGATGTAACGCATATTTTACTCTATTGTTGTTTATTGCACCGCGTACGTATGTGCGTGATTAATTCAAGCATGATTTATGAAATATGTATAAATATAATCATAACTTATAATTGAATGGTGTCATTAGTTTTAATATTATTTATAATGAGATTTATTTAAAATATGTGCTAATTGTTATGCATAATAAATATTATATGTGACAGATTTATTATTTCCTTTATGATGAATAATAATATAAAAATTATTATTTAATTATGTATTTATGATAGTTAGGCAAATTAGTCTTTATTTTTATTATTTATGTATTAGTTTGTGTATCAAATTCAATATATAAATGTTTTATTTATATATATATATATATATATATATATATATATATATATATATATATATATATATATATATATATAATATTAAACTCATGTATTTTTAGTAGTAATTTAGTATTTAAGTTATACATCCATAGGTTGGCAACACTACACAAGCGTTGCTTAACCGCGAGGCTGGTTTATACACTGATGCATCTAAGTAGCGAATCAGACTGTAGATTGAAACCACGTGTTTGGTCTACGGTTTGTGATTGGCCTAGCTAGTGATTGCCTTTGGTTTTAGAATGACAGATCACCTCTTGCGATAGGAACTACATGATTCTGACATATGTTGAAGTGTAATAATGTATTAAATCATTTTTTTATTAAAATGGGTAGTAGTTTGTGTGATTTGTCGTTTGGTCGCTTATGTAGACGAAATACGTTGATTCTTGTGTCATTTATTATTTGTATACTGTTAGCTTATTTATCTTATTACGCATTTGCGGATACGCAAGAAACAACTACGTTGAAACTAGCGTTTGTGGTTGGTTGTCTGAGTGGTTTTAAGCGATTGAAAGCGCTAATTTAAGTGATTGTTTAATAGGTATTTCGACATGGAGACAGAACTCCGACGGAAACGTATAAAAGTGACCCATATTTGAATTATAGTTGGCCTGATGGTTGGGGGGCATTAACAAAGGTATTTGAATAGATCGACACATGAGTAAATGTTATAAACAATATCTGCAATTGCAGAAAGGAAAACTACAACTATTTGATTTAGGTCAAACGTTGAATAAACGTTATAATACGATAATAAATGATAATTTTCAAATAAATAACGTACTAGTACGCAGTAGTTATGCAGATCGTTGTATTATGAGTGCGTCAACGTTACTAGCGGGTATGTTCCCACCGAATCCGGATCAAGTGTGGAATCCGAATTTGCTATGGCAACCAATACCAATCCATCCAATACCGCGCAGCCATGATAATGTAAAACTATTATTTATCTATTATTAATTATATTATAAACGATTTGAATTATATTTTAGTTAATAGCAATGAAACAAACTTGTGCTAGTTATGAATTAGCTTTAAAAAACGCGTATAATTCCGAGAAAATTCAAAATCTAAATAAAGAAAATGCTGATTTATTTCGTTATTTAACTGAATACGCTGGACAAAGTATAGATAATATTACAGCGTTAGAGTTTTTGTTTAATACGATAGAAATTGAGGATAATAACGGGTTGAAATTACCGGAATGGGCTGTGAAGGTATATCCGGGTAAAATGAAAGAATTGGCGGCGAAAAGTTTAGCGATTTTTACTGATACTGTCTTCATGCGTCGAATGAAGGGAGGTAAACTGTTTTTTTGTTTGTTTTTACCCAATGGCGTCTTTATAATATATATATAAATGTATGAGTGTTGTTTGTGTGTTTTCAGGGGTTTTAATTAAAGAAATAATTGAAATTGCGCTCCAAAAACGGGCGCACTCCTTGAAGCCGAATCGGAAATTATTTTTATATTCCGCCCATGACATTTCGTTAATCAATATATTGAGACCTTTAGGGTTTTTAGATGATTTAAAACCAGAGTATGGGGCGACACTTATTTTAGAAGTTCATTCAACAATCATAAACGATTTTGAAATAAAGGTATTTGTTAATAATAATTGTTTAAAATAACTAAATAAACATTTTCCGTTACATACATATGCCAATCAGTTGAGAGGGGTGGGGGATTTTACAGAAAACCCTTTATAATTCACATTTAGACAATCTTTCACAATTCAAACAAACTTCATTCAAGGTTCACTCATCTATTTCGCTTCTTCTTACAACTATTAAATACATATATAACTTTCATACTTATTCCCATCAAATGGGGTGACAGAAGCCCTGTTTCTTTACAATTTAAATAGTTTCCTACGAAGAATTAATAAATGTTCGTGTTTTAGTTGTTTTATTATGAAAGTGCTTGGAGTGCTGAGCCAAAACCGTTACAAATCACCGGATGTCCGGAGCCATGCCTTTTAGACGATTTCAAACAAGTTCTGCTACCAGTGATCCCAGATAATTGGGAAGAAGAATGCAAAATAAACTAGTACGACATTTCGTAGAGTTTTGTTTTTTAATCATGTAGACAATAAAGTGATTTATAAAATATTATTGACATTTGTATATTTATTAGATTAAAAAATATATTTTATTAATAACTCAATTAATTTACCTTACTCGGTTAGTTTCTGGAGGTTTAACCAAATTCCGCCTTCGGCGCTAGTCATAAAACTGCTCGGCGACATTTTGAGTGGCGTTTGCGTTTTTTCGTTGAGCGTACATTGGAAGTTTTTCAAAATTGTCACCAAACCAATTTTGGTTTGCATCAAACCAAATCGCACCCCTTAAATATAAAAAAAACCCATATATTTTTGTAGTTCTAAAACGAATTAAACTAACCGATACAAATTCGTGGTCCTTCCCCGAATGGAATATAAGTATACGGAAGCCGTTTGGCTTTCTCCGTTTCCGTAAACCGATCCGGGTCCCACACATCCGGTTTCGGATAATACTCTGGGTCCCAATGCAAGCCTTCTAACGAAATCACAATTGGGGTGCCTTTTTTAACAACTAATTCCGTTCCTGGTAGGCGATAATCCGTTGTGACTTCTCTGTTTAAAAACGGCAACGGTGGGTACTTTCTTAGAGTTTCTGCCACCACTTGATCCAAATATTGCATTTCCATAATACTATCATTACTAACTTCAGAGTTATGTTTGTTTAAAACCGCGAAAATCTCATTCCTAAGTTTCGTTTGGATTGTTAAGTTAATTGCCATTTCATACAAGGCAAAAGTCATTGTGGTGCTTGAAGTGTCATAACCGGCGATGAAAAATATGAAACACTGAGCGGCGATTTGATCCAGAGTTATTTGATCAGTGATTTGTTGCGTGTTCGTCTCATCTTCGTCGATTTGTCCTTTATTTTTTAATTGTAGTAACAAATGCATGAAATCGTTTCTATTCACGCCATTTTGTTCCCGATACGAGACAGTTTGAGCAACAACATCGCGAAAGAACTTCGAAATACTAGGATTCATACCTGGTACACGTATAAACTTCATAAAGTCGGGAAAAGTAACCGCTAACATTTGCCGCACCATATCCAAACCGTTCACATTCATCACGCGACTCCCATACGTCCAAAAGTCATTCGTTTCGTTCGTCAAACAATTACACTCAATCCCAAACGCGCAAGATCCAATCACATTCATCGTAAACCGCGCCAGCACCTCTTTAATCTCACAAGCTTCATCTTTCGCTTGCACCATATGCAAATGCGCCTCTAATTCGGTGCAACAACTCAACAGCGTCGGAAACATCATTTTCATTTTTCCGGACGTAAACGCTGGACTTAATTTCGCACGAAGAGCTTTCCATTTTGTTCCTGGCAACGAGAACAGATTCGCCGACAACGGATCGTTTTGCTCGTCGATGTAGGTGCCGCGCGTGGTAAAATTCGCGAAATCTTTTGTGAGCACGCTTTTGATTAGATCGGGAGAGATTAGAATCAGTTCTGGTTTTAGCGAGAAGTAGTAGCCGCCGATCGGTAGATTGTCGCGTTTGAAATGATCGTAAATTGTTTTGAATGTATGCCCGAACGTATCGGATTTGGTGAAGATTGGTGCGCAATTGCCGAATGGGAATGATGGTGGGAGTTGTTTGATTCCGAAACGGCACCAGTGTGAAAAACGGTATTTTATGAAGAGTGTGAATAGGATTAGTAGTAATCCGATTGTGATTAGTATCATTTTGTATCTATAACACAATTTATTTTCATTTGACTACAAAATCTATAAGGTGGACCACTTGTTAGTTTTTTTATGAAGAGCGTAATATTTCAACAGTTTGCAACATTGCAACGCGCATGATATTTATAAATCGCTGTACTCTCTTCTTCAATAAAACAACAATCATTGAAATATATTGAACGAAGTAATTTTAATAGCGATTTCAAAAAGAAACCAACTTGATTCATATATATATATATATATATATATATATATATATATATATATATATATATATATATATATATATATATAAGTTGGGCCATCTGTTGGTTTCTTTTTGAAAAGCATGTGATTTCAACAGTTTGCAACACTGACGCGCTTAGCATTGATAGACCACTGTACTTCGGTGCACTCTCTTCAATAAAGCAACAATCATTGAAAACCATTGAACGGTGTAATGCAAATAGGAATTTCAAAAAGAAACCTACACATGGCCCACCTTTTATTTAAACGTTACATTTCCTTACCACTATATCAACTATAATGTACTTATATATATGTATATATCCCCTTATTTAACACCAATAAATGAATTAATAGAACATTTTGCACCAGTAAATAAACACAACCGTCCTTTGTTGGAGTTACCGGTGTTGTAAATACAACTCAGAGTGGTACAGAAGCGTAACACTCCTGAGTGGCCTTGTACACGTTTAAATCGATGTAGATACGAAATGCTTATACTATGTTCCTACTAGTTTATACAATTATAGATAACAGGGCCGGCCTAGCCACTCAGGAGCTCTAAAAAGGGCTGTAACATTAATTTTAACCCACAAATACAAATTGTTAATCATTTAAACCAGTATAGAGTCTCTTTACAGTAAATAATAAATAGTTTTGTGCCTATATAAAATTATAGCGGCTATAATAGAGTTATTAGAGACAATTTTGGATTTTCAATAACGCAATACTGTTAACAGATTAGCGTCGGTTGTAAATGGCATTTTAGCGACCGTTGTTGGTATATTAGGGCGCCAGAAAAATCGTAAATACTTGATAACTTTGTGTATAACAATTGTTTTACTTGATGTTTATAAATAAAATTTAAAATATACACATGTATATATGTTTTAAATTTGATGAAATGTTTGATATATTGTGTAACAAAGGTCCTTTTATTGCGTGAGCCTCGGGTGATACACAAAAAAACGGTCACTTACAAACGAACAACACTTAATATCGAATTTCGTTCCGAGATTCATATGGTTTGAAAGTTGCCTCTGGGGGAATGTGGCCCTATCAGTATCATTCACCAATCATGCTTATAATCTGAATTACACACACGTAACTGCTGATGTTTGTAAATACATATTTGTGTAATTATTACGTATTATATATTGTATAAATAATTTTGTTATTTGTTTATATAAGTTCTGGTTTATGGCAAAGTATAATAGTCATTATTATTGAATTCCCAATACGTATAATACGAAGGTATATATGTAATATAGCGTACATATGTAGGTATATGATGCAATAAACGTTGGATCCATCTGGAGATTTGCGTCGCGGTGCTAGTTTTCCCAAAGCCAATCAATGTACACACTCACACATATGCATGTGAATAGTACGTGTAACTAACGTACAAGTTCGCCAAGTAATTGTAGTCGAAAGGAAAATTGAACATTCCCATTACGAAACCAGATAACAGCATTCTAAGTTATTATTTATAAACCTTGTCAATATTGACGATTTTTTATTATTTTATTTTCGTTGAAAAATATTTTAATAATAATCGTATACGAAATTTCCATTCATATTTATTATATAGAACAGAAAGTCATAAGCAGATATGTTATTTTTTTAAACTTATAGCAATATAATTATCTTTATTGGAATATAGTAGCAATTTTCTCAATTTATCACACACACACACACACAACCAACATACAAATACACACATACACAGGCAGACACACCCACACAATTAGACACACACACAACACATACACACACACCGACACACAACAACATACGCACAATACACCGACAGACACACTGAAATATGCACACACAAATACCGAAACACACACACACACAACATACGCACAATACACCGACAGACACACTGAAATATACACACACAAATACCGAAACACACACATACACAAACCAACACACACACACACAGAGACACACGGCACACACAGACACACACCCACACAATCAGACACGCGCACACAACACATACGCACACACACACACACCGACACACAACAAAACATACGCACAATACACGGACATACACACACACACACACACTGGCATATACACACAAATACCGAAATACACACACACAGACACACACACCGTGATATGAACATATACATATATTATATAGGTCTATAAACACAGTGAAAAGACAACTGAACATTGCATTAGCATAGAAAACAAATGAATGTTCATTATTTAAAACAGATGAGTGTTTGTTCGCAACAATTAAATACTTCACGGTGTATTATTGTATAATACTCGTAGTTTTTACGCTTGGTAAGTATTTGTGGGTCGGTGTGTGTGTATTGAACAAAAAAAAGAAGACTAAAACAACAAAGCAGGGCAGGGTGGCTATGAAAGTGGCCAAAAAACAGTCAAGTCGTTCTCAACAGCTAGTATAATATTAGATATGAATAATTCACGAGCCATGTTCCGATGTTCAATGCATCGGCTTCGCCATCGCCCACTAGGCGACTTCAAACAAACGCTATTTTATTTTCCGGCCTTAGCTTTACTGTCTTGGACATACTACAAAAGAAACTATATGTATGGTCAAAGTCTTTGTATAAATAGGTAGGTATACCATTTCAACTTGCTCCCATTTTTTTAAACTTCATATAACTATTTAACCATACTACTTATGAGGAGCTGGGTGCATTAGTGCGCTCACGCCAACATTTACTGAATAATTCTAAATTCACTAAAAAACTAAAGACCTACAAACTATGTAACAGTTGCGGCTAAGCCTCGAAATTATAAATAATCTCTGTTTTGGCCATCAAACAGAAATGGGCATAATATTTGTGTAAAAATTCAAAACAACAATTTTGTATTATCCAAAAGAACGGAAATATACCATTTGATAAAGGCCAAATATAGGAACCACCTCGCGAATTAATTGGGAAAGGAAAAGTTACTTGTGAGCTGGTTAGTTAGTTCGAAGCAACCAGATAGTCTTTGTCGTAGTGAAAATTCAAAAATTAACTGTAAGTAGTAATTATTTTTCTTTTACAATATTATACCTAAGTTCATAAACCATATCAGTACCTCAACATTGTTTAATAATAAAGCTGGAAGCATTACTGCTCACAATTAACGTTTATACATATAGATATTATTTATATGATGAACTAGAAGCATTAGTACTAGCTCTAATGCGTTTACTAAAGATGTTTTACACTTTCTGAGATTAGTTATATGTTGAGCTGGATGCGTTGGTGCTTACACTTATAATTGCTTCATATTTACACGTTGAGGTTGTTTAATTGAGGAGCTGTAAGCACTGGTGCTTGTATTAATACGTTTACTTAATACCACTTTTAGTTTGTTTATTTGGTGAGCTGGATGCATTGGTGCTTAATAACGTTTATAATTCTTACATTAACAGTATATCTGTATATAGATGTTGTTTAAAAGATGAGCTGGTAACATTAGTGCTTGCATGTTTTGTTAATAAAACATATTTATTGTTCGAGGTGTTTTATCATTTATTTGTTGAGCTGGATGCATTGGTGCTTAATAATGCTTGTAGATGTGGTTTAAAAGTTGAGCTGGTAGCATTAGTGCTTGTATGTTTTGTTAATAAATTTATAGCTTGAGGTGATTTATATATATTTGTTGAGCTGGATGCATTGGTGCTTAAATTACCTATTGTATTTGAATCGTATAAGAAATATGTTCAATAAAAAAAAAAGAGCATATTTCTATTTAAATATATATGTGTTAGTAATATAATATAGCAATTAGAATGTGAAGTATTCGTTTTTCGATGACAGTGAATACTGAATAGATAAATGCAATAATGAAGCCATCGCTTGATGTGAAAGATGATTTTAGCGTTTTTTGTTGACGAAACTATCCCCCGAATGATTGTATGTGTGTGTGTGTGTGTGTGTGTGCACCCTTAAAACATGCGCGCACACATCTGTCTTCTCAGCACGTACCATCAGCATCCCTTCAGCGACAACGACGACGACGGCGGCATTTAGTTTGCGTCGCGCCGCCTCCGTGAGAGCGTCGTCGTTTGTCGGGAATTGCGCGCGTAAAAAAACACGCGCTTCTTTCGAACCACGTGCGAACTACTGCCACTTTTACACTGTTTTATGCGGCGTTCTTTTCAGACATTTCCTAAAAGTGACTTTTTTAAATTTATTATTAATAAAACTACCAAAAAAAAAAAAACAAACTATATTTTAGTTTAAAACTGTCATGTGTTTTGTGAACAAATTCGTTTTTGTGACGTGTGTCTACGGAATATCTTGTAAGTTATTACCACTCAAAGTAAAACACACATTTCAAACTATTTTACATAAATTTACTAAAACTTTTTACTGTGTAGAATACATTGGACTATAACTTATACTTAAGTTTTTTTTTTTTTTTAATATATATACTATATATATATATATATATAAATATATATATATATATATATATATATATATATATATATATATATATATATATATATATATATACGAAACTTTGAGCGTCTTTAAATATGTATAGACTATCTGTAAGCACTGTAACTATAAAGCAGAAGTGTCTAAAGTTATCAAAAATAATATTTCAAATTCGTAATTTAAGTTCTAATTTTTTTTTATATATAAACAAAGTATTAATTCAAATTTGAGATTTTAATTAATAAATTGCTACGTTTAGAGCGTTTTAAAATACTTATAAACTATCTGTAAGCACTGTAACTGTAAAACGGAAGTGTATTAAGTTATCAAACATAATATCTAAGCTTCGTAAATAAACGCACTACGTTTGTATGTGTATGATAGGAAGAAGAAGTGTAGTTGAATAAGAGAAAAACCACAAGTCTATAAATAAATCAGTTTGGAATAAATTGATTGCATTTGTAATGTTAACAAATGTGTTTTATTCATTTAGAACAATACATTGAAGAAACAACAATGGCAAAGCAGCCTCCGTTAGTAATTTATGTATTTGTACTACGCCGCCTATTTACTGAATAACAAAACAAAACACTCCGCCACATACTTATTTTATTCTATTTCCTTTTAATTCCTTTTAAAATCTTAAAAACATTGCTATTTGGTTTAAAATGATTGGATTTATAAACATTCTAAATTATTTTTATAGTTAATTAATCATATGTGGTGTTTTATTGCTTAATATGTCTATACATCTGTAAAAGGGTTTTCTGCCACCCCATTTCATGGGAATATAATTTGAAGTTATGTATGTATGTATAACGATTTTTGAAATATTTCATAAATTAGTTAAAATATAATAGGTACAGATTATTTTAAAAAATAGGTAAATCTCTTAAAGAATCTGTAATTTTGTAAAGAATGTGTAATTATATAACAAGAATCTCTTTATAGAATTTAAATTTGATGTTATGATTTTTTTTTTATATATTTTATAAATTGGTAAAAAACTTTCAAAAATATTACTTACAGATTACTTTAAAGAATCTGTAGTAGTTCTGGCAATACATCTGTAATTCTTTTAAAACAATCTGTAGTTGTTTTAAAGAATTTATGGTTTAGGTTCTGTAATTCTATAAAAAGAATCTTTTTACAGAATTTAGATTTGGTGTTTTCGCAATATTGAATAAATTTGTTAAATATATTTAATAAATTAGTTAAAACTTTTAAAGAATCTGTAGTTTTTATAAAGATTTTATACTTTGCTCAAAGAATCTATAAGTCTTTTAGGGAATGTGTAATTCTATAGAGTCTTTTTATAGAATTCCGATTAGGCGTTATGGTTGTTTTCGAAATATTTAATAAATAGTAAAAAAACTTTCAAAATATTACAGATTTCTATAATTCTCTTAAAGAATCTGTAGTTATTTTAAAGAATTTGTAATAGTATCTTAGAGAATCTCCGTATAGATTTACAGATTATGAATGATGTATATAGCGTTTAAAATGTATCTTTAGTGATAACGTCTAAGATAGAGAATATATAATTTAGATTCATCACATATAAAGTTGTGTATTTGATCAACTGTGCCATCATCATCATAATAAAAATAATAATATACTTCTTGTGTTTGTTTACTCTGTTGAAAGTTGAAGTTTATTGTATAAAGAAGTGCAAAAGTGTATCTGTCAAAATTTGTATATATTTATAATCAAAGTTTACATGGATAAAAGTTGCAAAGTTGCGTTTGTTGCGGTAGTTGCACCACCCGCCGTTGCCGTCGCCGTCGGAAGCAAATCACAATTTTATCACATATTTTAAAGACGCGAACGACTCAAACTTCATTTGCATTTCTATATTCAAATTAAAACCTTTCTACTAACAAACATTTTTATAGATTTATCCGTAAATAATCGACAGATTTTTAATTATATTATAAAATCATTTTTAAACCCAAATTCTAGCCATTATAAATTTATTTATATTAAATTTATGCCTTATTCCATAAATAATATAGACAAGATTTTTAACAGTGTAGTTTATTTTAAAATAATTTCCGACCATTTATAAAATAATAGTCAAAAGTATGAAATAAAAATGACAAAAAAAAAAAATATAAATCTTCACCTACAACAATGGCCTCCATTTAAAAGATTATTTATCAAAATGGTTGACAGTTCTATATAATATATGTGTTGAAAAATATAATTCAAATTGGTCAATTGGTTTTTAAACTATACGCGTACCTATAATAAATTGTCTATTTTTGACAATTATTCATATACGTACATATCTAATTCGAGGGGTGAGGGGGATTCTTAATAAGGGGCACAGCCCATAAAATAAAATAATGATTAAATTACCGAAAAGAATATTTAATTTTAGCACAATCATTAGTATTGTTACTAAATAGTCATCGTTTATTTGATTTCGCAATTGGATAACTATTAATTATAAACAGTGGTACCACATAGGTCTATTTGTTGAATAAATGAACTGAAATTGTGTATGTGGGTTACGAAAAAAGTGATTTAAATTTTAAATATAGTTTTGAATAGTTGTGTTTGATTTAAAATTATTTTTAAATGTGAATTGTGTAATTTAATTCGTAAAAATATTTTTAAATGTAGCTACAATGTTGAGAACTGCTGATGGTTACGTAATCCACGCACAGAGAGGTGTGTGTGTGTGTGTGTGATGCTAGAATGCATATTCGCATTTGGAATTGTTCAGTGAACATTCATTTGTTACATTACATATAATTCGGTCATTTGTACTCAATTATGTTTAGGCTATTAGATCATATGGTGTGCAAATATCCACACACACACACATTATAGGCTAATTTACCCCCGCGATATACTAATAATTATCAACAATAGTAATAAAAGATTACTAGAATTACACATAATGAGTATGAGATGTGGCATTGGCGCAGTCAGCGCTTGTTCGGCAACTGTGAGAACAGAAATAACTGTTAATTTGATTGAAAATAAAAAAAAATTACTAACAGACAGTTCATTACGCATTGTAATATTAGGAAAATCAATATTTGCACTTTGAATCATTTCATTACACATACTAATATATATATACATATATGGAACACACACACACATAGAACAAATATTAAAAAAAAGATATATATATATATATATATATATATTATATATATATATATATATATATATATATTATATATATATATATATATATATATTAAATATATATATATACATATATATATATATATATATATATATATATATATATATATATATATATATATATATATATATATATTTCTGAGCATATTTCAATATAATAATAATAATAACAAAATAATAATAATATTATTACATAAAATTCGCGTGAATTTATTATAAACCCAATTAATTCGATGAAAATTTGCAAGCGAATTTAATTATTGACTAATATTAAAGGTATACATACACTGGACTGGTATATCAATCTATAATTACTAAATTATATTATTGTAATTTAATATTATTTCATATTTGACATGCTTATATATATATATATTATAGGGACGCGCATATACAACATGTAAATGCACGTGTACGCTAAAGTGTGCGTATACGTGTACGCGAAAGTGTGTATAAGCGTACGTGAAAGTGTATGAGAACGTGTGAGAACATGTACGCAAGAGTATGCGTATACTGAAACGTGTGCGCGCCACGCGTAAGTTTATATATGTGTAGGCATCACTTCTATATTTTAAAAACAGACATACTACGTATAAGAAAGTCGAGTGTAAGACACTGTATTAGATATTTATGAATGTTAATAATGTTGGCAATATGTATTAAAAAATATTATTATCTGTTATTTTCGCATAAGGCAATATAGTTATAGTAATTAGTAATATGGAGTATATATTAAAGAAGTGGAAGAGGGGCTGTGAATAAAAAAAAAAGGCTTTTTATGTTTATGTATTAGGCGTGTTTATTTAAGAAATATACCTAATATAATTCGCACACATATATAGGTATGTACACTGTTAGACCTATATAGGTATATGTTTAGAGCGATGGTGCGTTAGTGGCTGAGTGAGTGTATTTAGCGAAATGCAATTAACGTTTGAACGAAAACACCGCAAAACAAAATTAAAATTTGTGCTGTTAAGTCATGGTTGTAATTAATTTCAACGCCTAGTCTGCGTTATACACTACTATTATGTTATAGTGTGCGTGTGTATGTATATATGGGAGCTCGACAATTTGTAATTAACATTATATAAACTGTGTTAATATTAACATGGTCGCTTGCGCTAAATTCTACAAGTGCAAAAAAAATATATAATATATATATATATATATATATATATATATATATATATATATATATATATATGTTATATATGTATGTATATAAACACACTTTGTATATTTTTTTTAAACCGCGTCGACCATTATAAATACCCATGTTAAATTAAATAACTCAAATACCAAAGTAGCCTTTAAACACACCGGACCTCCTACTATATTTCGTTAAACACACAACCATATTCAAGGCCACAACAAACTTCATTTTATTTCATTCATATACCGATATATAAAGTTGGTTTCTTTTTCTAATGCATGTTATTTCGACAGTTGGCAACACTGACACGCTTAACCATAAATAATTGCAAAATGCACTCGCTTCAATAAAGCAACAAACCATTGAAACATATTAAACACTATAGTTTTAATAACAATTTCAAAAAGAAACCAACAGATGGCCCATTCCTATATTTACATTAAGAATAACACAATTATATTTAACAGTGTATATGTATATACACATAAGTATCAACACCTGGTACCCATAATTCTATAAAATAATTATGGTTTCCAACAAACCTACATAATAAATAATTGAATACTATAAACATAACTTATATATGTATGTATGTATGTACAAACATACGAGAATAATTATTGAAGCTAACTTAAGCTGATAACCTAATTACAAACACATCTAGCGATAGTGTGTGTGTGTGGGGTGTAGAGTACGACATTACCGACCATATTGCTTGAAATAAGATTCGTAGAAATATAACGCGCCACCTAACGAACGAGACAAACAACACAGCGAAACAAACAGAGATAGAAAATATGATATTGTGTTTGATAATATCTCTATATATGTATGTATGTATGTACACTGTTTTGTATCCAATGAAATTCGGAGAAAATCACTATATATAAACATATGTGTATGCATGTGTGTGTGTTTCATTCATTCTGAGTATTGCAATTTTTTTTTATTTGTAATATATATATATATATAGGTATCCATTGTTCGTATTATCCAGAATGCATATAGTCGTTATTATTATTATTTAATTCGAATTTTATTATGTTTGGTTATCAAAAATATAATTATATATTCGAACAAACACAATTGTGATTTTTACTTGAAATATATAAAAATATATGTTGCAATTCACAATAGCGTTCTAGTACTTATTTTATTGTTTTTTTTTTACAATTATAATCCTATTTAAATATATTTGTTTGGCTATTCCAAATAATATAGTTTTTCACTACAAATATATATATATATATATATATATATATGTATATATATATATATATATATATATATATATATATATATATATATATTTATATATATATATATATATATATATATATATATATATATATATATATATTCTTTAAAAAAACATTTTTAAATTCGAAATAGGATAAAACAATATATATATATATATATATATATATATATATATATATATATATAAATATATATATATATATATATATATATATATATATATATCTATATATATATATATATATATATATATATATATATATATATATATATATAAATGAGTGAGCCGAGCGAAGCAAGTATGACATGAAGCCATCGACACAAATATAAAAAATAAAAGTTTGATTTGTTGTCGATGGGGTTAAGTGACAGCAATTAAAAAGAAGCCAGTTTGAAAATCGAAACAGTGTATAATATACAACAACACAATCGTTTAGTAAATATGTCACTAACAGATTTACAGTTGGCAGGCCTGATTTATCCTGTGGGACGTTCCGCGCATATAAAATACTGAAAAGCAGGCAGCATTTTTTTCGCCGCCGTTGTGAACTCAATTTTCCACGACTAATTTCTTTCTTTTAACTGTGTCAGTTAAATCTTACTTTTCGCCAGCGAATGACTCTGTAAGCAAAGTGACAGTTACAATTTTTCATTTTCTTTCTTAAAACGCGGCACACCAACGCTGAACGCTCACTGGTGGCAGCACTGGAGCGTACTGCTGATGACGTCACTCTATGACAAATACGACAGTGAAGAGAGCTGCGGATTGAAAACAAATAAGAAGAAATGAAAAATATCCACTGATGGAAAAAGAATTTTCTCACTTGGAAACACTGGCCAAGCCAAGCCAGACCAGTGTTATTATAGTTGAAAAATTAAAAACTTTCTCGATGTGGATGGCACACGGCGCGATAACACTTCTTTCCAAACACTCGCTGACTTTGACGGGGAATGACGTTTCACGGACGCCGTAAATACGAGAACGCGCGGTTAAGAATTAATAATACTTTATAATAGTTGAACATTGAATAATAAAACGAGTGACTTAATATAATTTTAATTTAAAAACCTCTTTGCATAATAATTTTATCAGTATATACTATATATATATATATGATGTTTTCGTTCGCTTCACGCTTACACAACGCCAACATTCAAGCGTACTGTATTTCGTTAGTTCAAATAAATGCCACGCATACACAGTAGCGCCGATACAATCTACAAAAGTCAAATGACAGATCAGAACACAATATAGCAATGTGCGCCAACATCTAGTAATAAAATAACCCCATTATCTACTTGCAATCTTGACAAAAAAAAAATACCAAGAGAGAATGACGTCATTCTTTCTGGACGCACATAGTTTTAAAAATTCGTATCACCAAAACCACAGACTTTAAAAGAAATAAAAAAATACGGTGATTCTAGAATTTTAAAAACTAACAAAAAAAATAATAAAAACTACACCTGCATCTTCCCTATTATAACTAAATATACGAATAATTAAATTAATAATATTATATGATTTGAGTTGAATTATATTTAAATTATATCTATAAAATGTTGAAAACCCTGTAGTTCTATAATGAATTAATTAGCTAAATTATTCGATATATTTTATAAATTCCATAAATACTTGATTTGTAATTCAATTAAAAATTTTTAAACCCTTTTACCTTTGTTTCTGAATTACACAATTAAATTAATATATATTTATATATATATATATATATATATATATATATATATATATATATATATATATCTATATATATATATATATATATATATCATATTCTTATATATGACATGTGTGACTATAGCAACATGTAGATGTTTTTTTTTATACTTGTGGTAGTAGTAATGGTGACGCTACTGCGGTCTGTAGGACCATTAGTGGTGGTTGTATAACAAATGATGAATTACATGGAGTGTGGTGGCCGTAGCAAGCAGCGAACAGCTCTGAGTACAGCGGCGGCCGTCTTATTGAATTAGGGAGGGCATTATTGGATTTAAAAGAAATTTCTGAATGGAAATGACAGCCATATATACGAATTCATAACCATACCTAGCAGCAAATACCTAACGTGAACAGTGATAAAGAAATATTATGTTTGTGTGTGTATGTAGGGGCGCAAAGCGGGTGAGGGGTTGGTGTTTGTTTGTGTGTGAGTGTGGAAATTTGCATTAAAAACCCAAACAGAGATGAATGGTAATGCGTCGTCTCTTCTACGCACCGTTTCTACTCCCTTTGCCATTCTTTCTGTGCGTCTTCATCTATATATACTTTATAGAATGATGAAAGAACCAACAAAAGCAATCACTGAATCACCCTCTCAATTCAACATATATTCTAATATAAAATATATAGATACAATAAAGAAAGTATAAGATAGAAAACTATCTAGTAGGTATACCTATTTAATATAAAGTCTAAACAAAATATCGTAGATAAAGTTTTCGATTAAATTCTTGGGAAACCAATTCTTAACTTACGCTTTGATGTTCTAAATAACCTTCGTGGTTACGCGGTCTTACAATTCTAATTACGCTATATAATTAAACTTTAAAACTAAATATATAAAGTACATACATACGTACGTACGAATAATAACTTAAAAATGTCAAAAAACCTAGAATTAGATACTATATAAATCTAAATCACAATGACGTCACTGCCGTACATCTACACTAAGTCTAGATGTGATAATAAACACCAAATTAACAGAACTAATATTTTATAAAGAAATATATACGAATTTATTAAACACTAATATTATAAATGCAACGATTACCAATTTTAGTGTTGTGGTTAACTAAATAAAAGCCTCAACACTTTACAAGTACTGGATCCAAATTTGAATTGATTTAAAGGTTAGCTCAGCCCGTTAATATTCCCACAATTGTTGTCTAAACTGAATGCATTATTCGGTTTTTAGAATCGAGTCTAATATTCAGATCTTAGAAGTGAGTTTAAGACCTGGTTTCTAAATCGATTCTAAAATTTAAATCTCAGAACCGATTTTAGGATTCGAAATATAGAATCGAGTACACGATTCGGATTTGAGGACTGATTAATACGTTTTCTACCACCCCATTTAATGCGAATAAGCTTAAAGTTATGTATATTTGTTTGTATGT
>JADQWA010000061.1:87500-136398 GCA_018344505.1 Nebria ingens riversi | reverse complement strand
TATATATATATATATAATGAATGCAAGAGAAGTGCTTGTATGTATAAATTCAGTAATATTCAGTGAAAGCTAATTTGAGTTTTGACTATATTAATGCGAATTGCACGTCGCGTAAAGTTAAAGGAAACTTCCTTACCGACATATATCTACTTTACCTTATAAATATAGAGATAGACGTTTGTAGCGTAGCTTACGATTCTAATTATTTTACTTGACATTTGAATATATATCTAGGTAGGTAGGTAGGTATATTATTTAAATAACTAAAGTAAAATGTATGCCTATAACATTAAATAACGCAGCCATGTTGTTGACCCTTTTATTTAGATTTGATCATCTAAAGGTATGAAAACTACACAAAACACACACACACACACCTCTATTATAGTAATACTGTGACCGCAACCGACCGTCCCGATAAGAAATCCCTTTGAAATGCATTTCTGTCAACATAAATAACACTACAATCGGCTTTTCCCTATATTTCGCCCCATCACTACATAAATCCCCCAAATCAGTATTTTCGACTGTCCCAAACCTCCATTTTCAATCACATTTCGAATATTATATCGATTAAATTAACTAAACTATACATACAATCACAACATATCCCAATCAAACCAACGTAAAAAACATATATTACGTTAGAAAAATACGTTTGATTACCTATAAGAAATTTTAATAATCTTTTGCGAAATTTGGTTAAATATAAAAATAATAAAATACTTTTTTATAATAATCAAAGATTTTCTTTGAAAACGAACACTTCAAAGTCTACACTGTAGAAAGTTTTTTAATATTCGTTAGATATTTACGTTATGAAAACCTATTCTTACTAAGAGACCATTTATTTTGTTTGGCCTTATTTTAAAATTCCCATTCAAATACTCAACTAAATGTGTATATTTAAAATTCTACATCATACATATATACATTTTGAATCGCAATCAATTTCAAATTTATAAATGATGACATTTAATAGTGATTTTAGCGCTGGTTTATAAACAAACCATCTGGTGGTGAGTTTGTTGCAGCAAACAGTTAGTTATGTGAACACATGTTCTGGTTTCGTTCCCGAACACACAAACTTTTATTTGTTACATGTCTAGTTCCACCTTCTACCACCCAAATCGTTTCAGAGCGCGGCACTCGACCGAAACATTTAATTTTATTTAGAAAATTATAAAAAAATATTGTAGTATTGAATAAAATATTGGTAAACACTCAAAAAGCAGGATAATTATTCTACAAGTGGTAAACAATCGTCAGAACACACTAGAATTGAATGTTTTATATATATATATATATATATATATATATATATATTTTTTTTTTTTTTAATCAACTATTAATTTATTTTATGTTTTCTTTCGTTTGAGAGCCACTGAACTAGATCGCATTCTAGAGCAAGCGTGTGTGTGTGTGTCTAGAATTGATTAGGGCACATAGCTGCGTGTGATGGGTATAGAATTTGATGAAACTTCAAGATATTTAATTGATGTTTAAAAAAGTGGTTAAATAACGCCAAAAATGCTATCGACTATTATACTAATAGAATACTAATTTAATATACATATATCTACAAGTAAAACGCTAGGTGATGGTCATATAGACCGTCAATGATCTTTATTTCATACTATATAAATTAAAATATGGAAATTATAATTAATAGTGTAATATTACAAGAAGTTTGCATGAAAGTAATTAAAATGAAGCGAGGTACTTGATTGCAGGTATATTTCGTTTTAAAACGACGCGTGGGTTGGTATGTTTGCTTGACCTGAAAACAGACGCGTTTCACAGCATCGTTGTTTCGATTTTAAATAAAAATAAACGCGATCTCTTGCAAACATTGTCCTATTTGATGGCAATACGGACAATACTTTCAACTACACACACACACATACCAACACAAGTAAGCAAAAGATAGGTTAGATACACTATTTGGTGACGATAAAAACTTAACTGTACCGAGGCAGCTTCGTGTCCAACGCGCAGTCCGATAGAATCTCGTGGGAACCATCCAGAACGCTTTCTGCATTATCGGCCAACCAACACATATACACACACACACACACCATAGTTAA
Organism: Nebria ingens riversi; assembly: GCA_018344505.1. Lineage (NCBI taxonomy): Eukaryota > Metazoa > Arthropoda > Insecta > Coleoptera > Carabidae > Nebria > Nebria ingens. Next base: position 134,311 of record JADQWA010000061.1, on the reverse strand, counting down.
GCTCATCTCACCTGGGCTAGCTAGCTAGCCCTCATCTCATCACGGACTAAGCATGCTTTTTTCGCCCAACATAAAATCAGTCATTACGCTTTTTTCCCTAACCTCCTACAACCCCCTTGCTCCGCGCGGTGTTACTCAGTTGCTCTTATTAAGCGTCTATGTGCCAAACACATTTCCCATTTTATATATATATATATACACGTATTTTTTGACTATTACATTCTTTTGTGTATGTACAAAATAGCGATTAGCTACTCGTGTTTAAATAGTATTATTCTATTTATACATTTACTAGTTACAGAAATGTTTCTTATGTATAACAGTAGTACTAAAACGGTTGTTATTGTTTTCTTTTATTTACTATAACCTAATACAAATTTACGTTTATGATTTCCCATAGATGGCAGTGTCTCCCTATTACAATATATATATATATATATATATATATATATATATATATATATATATATATATATATATATATATATATATATATATATATATATATATATATATATATATATATATATATATATATATATATTATATATATAGATATATATATATATTTATATAGTTTAGAATCTAGATGCAAAAAACTTAACAACATGAAATTTCCTGCTAGTTTAAAAAACTATTGAAAATAAACAAAAAGTGTAGAATAAAATTGTCCACAAGGGCACAACAAACAGAACACATGTTTGCATAGAAATAAATATGTTTTAACCAGTGGTATTCAACTTATGTTGTTAATTGATTACAGTGACGACGATTAGCGATTAGCTACTCGTGTTTAAATAGTATTATTCTATTTATACATTTACTAGTTACAAAAATGTTTCTTATGTATAACAGTAGTACTAAAACGGTTGTTATTGTTTTCTTTTATTTACTATAACCTAATACAAATTTACGTTATGATTATATATATATATATATATATATATATATATATATATATATATATATATATATATATATATATATATATATATATATATATATATATATATATATATATATATATATATATATATATATATATATATATATATATATATATATATATATATATATATATATATATATATATATATATATATTTATATAGTTTAGAATCTAGATGCAAAAAACTTAACAACATGAAATTTCCTGCTAGTTTAAAAAACTATTGAAAATAAACAAAAAGTGTAGAATAAAATTGTCCACAAGGGCACAACAAACAGAACACATGTTTGCATAGAAATAAATATGTTTTAACCAGTGGTATTCAACTTATGTTGTTAATTGATTACAGTGACGACGTATCAAGGTGAAATCTTGAAACTAGCAAAAGTATCCCGAACAGAAATGGGGGCGTATATGTGTATAGCATCGAATGGAGTGCCACCAACGGTCAGCAAACGAATCATGGTCAATGTGCATTGTAAGTATCTTAGACGTAGTAGAAAAAGAATGTGCATGATGTCTCTATAGTCTGATAGTAGCAACGATTATCTTTCAGAAGACCGATTTTATAATTCGATTGTTTCAAAATGGCTGTCACTAAGTGCGTCTCACTCACTCACACACATACGTATAGTAAAGATAGAATATTAATTCCGAACGACTTCCATTCGGGTGATGGCACTAAATATTCTTCGTCACCCGCACGCGCTTCGCTCTCAGTTGGCCAACCCACTAATATGAAGAGTCTGTATAAAATTACATGGCAAAAATGTCAAAAAGAGGGTCATATACTATATAGGTTTCCCAACGGTGGTCGCGACGAGCAGTCACTGTGTGTGACGGCCCAGTACTGCGGCAGCCATTTCAAATTAGCTCTAGCGCTTTTATATTTTAAAAACGTCATTGGCTTCTTTTTTTTTGGTTTGAACATAAACTATGTACACATTTTCTATTACGAGTAGCGCGCGTTTAAAGTTAAAAAAGTGAAGAAATGTTTTCTATTAAATTAAGATGAATTTTTAGAAGAAAATTGTTTAATTGAATTGTAAGTCATAATACTTGCGCAAATGTTTAACTTTGCGGATTTTTGTATGTTGATTCAAGTGATTAAAAGCTACAGCAGCGCCACAGACCAAAGTTATGTTCTAAAAGTAATCCATAACAGTTAGTTCATTACGCTCGGATCTTCTGTCTGGCCTGGCCGGGTGTAATTACAATTTTCTCCCAAATGTCAAATGATTTATTTGTTCTGTTTAGCTTCAAACTTTAACCACGACTTAAGATTCACTTTGATAACAATCCAACCTCACTTTTAGACGAGTTTAATCACTTTTAAGACCATATTGGAAATACTAATTATACTTTTGCATTACCTATACGTACACATTTACTATTACAATTAGGTATAATGAATTTAATCTAGTGAACTTGTTTATACAAGCCTAGTTATAACCAGCCACCCATATAAATACAAGTCTACATGCATTGTTCTTAATAATTATACACATATACACACACACACACACACAACAGTAGTGAAAATGTTGACATTTCATTAAATTCTACGCTATTTCATTTTCGTAAAAAAAAAAACAGAAAAACACATTTCATTTTAATTTATGCTTACAGAACCCATAAAAAAATGTTTTCTTTCCTTTAATTTTAATTTATAATAAATACGTAAATATTTTATATGAATCTGTAACGAATTTATTTTTTATTTAAATATATATATATATATATATATATATAATATATATATATATATATATATATATATATATATATATATATAAATATATATAATATACACTCTTAGAATAAAAGTGTATACATTTGAATATTTTTTAATATAATTTAAATTTAATTTAGAGTAACTACACTGTAAAAAAAATTACGTTTTTATGCTCGTTGTTTATTAAATAATTACGACCCTATTTAATATAATTTAGATATCAAAATAATGTTTTCTATATATATATAATATATATATATATATATATATATATATATATATATATATATATATATATATATATATATTAATATTTAAAAGGATTTTAATATTTTTGTTAAAGTAACAATAGAACATTGTCTATTATAGTTAAACTTTTTTTATACCTAATAGAATTCGTCACGTAACATATCTATTAGCGATAAATCTATAGTTATAAAAAACTATTTAAGAAATCCATTAAATAGTTTCACTTCTCCCTGATTATAAAAAGGTTTTATTAGCATTTCTTTTCGAATTAAGGCAATAATAAATGTGTGAGTGTGTGTCCTAGACGACATAGTATATAGATTAGTTACTTTAACAAGACAATAACTTTGTGGTAGTACATGTTAGTATTTATATTTGATAATCCCCGAAAAGCGATGGAGTATTACTGTCGAATCCATTTATTTCTGCGGACGACTAATTAAGCCTATTGTACTGTTAATTCCAGCTAATCCCTGCGACAATGCTTTATTAAATAGGGACACGCTAGGCCTTTCTGATGTTTTAGCGCCGAAGGTATAAGCCAATATATTACCCAAAATCGTTGCCTTAGTAATTAAAAACTATATTTTGTGCTGGAGTCGAAAAGTGACGAAATTCTACACGGTTAAAATGTATCGATATTAATTAAGAAACGTTATATACCTACATATATGTTTTAAATGAATAGTGTTGCATCACGTAAATAGTACGTCAGGTTTTGGTCATTTTGTGACTTTACACCGTAATATAATAGAACTTATACGTTTTAAATGGAAAATTGTGATGATGTATGTACATGCATACATATGTTAAATAACGTAAATAGTACGTCAAGTTTTGGTCATTTTACGACTTAAAAACGACATACTATAATAGAACTTATAAGTATAAAATAAATAATTTTGTTAAATGACGTAAATAGTACGTTAAGTTTTGGTCATTTCTCGACTTAAAAACGACATACTATAATAGAAGTTATAAGTATTAGATAGATAGTTATGATAACGTATGTAAAATCGTGTAAATACTACGTTATGTTTTGGTCATTTTGTGACTTCTTCTTCATATATATATGGAAATAGTTGAATGACTGAAATAAATACCCTCGTGGCGGGGAAGGGGGGGGGGGGTCAAACAAAGCGGATATAGGTCAGAAAATGAAATAGTAGAATTGAATCCAGTGTGTAGTAGGTATCTATAATCGAGTTATACGTATCCGTCCCCTGGCGTTTAAGTAACTGCAGTTGGTAATTTAAGCCATCAGCTTCTTCTTGTATGACGCTGATGATGATGATGAAACTATACAATAATGAAGGTGCTGTCTGTGTCTTTCTCTCTCTCTCTGTGAGGAAAACTAAATAAGCCTTGGTGTCCCTCTGGTGATGGTGCTGTGTGTAGAGTATAATTACATTTGTCTGTGTCTAGTTCACCCGGTGATCCAAGTCCCTAACCAGTTGGTGGGGGCGCCCTTAGGGACCGACGTATCACTAGAGTGCCACGTGGAAGCCTCCCCAAAAGCGATCAACTACTGGGTCCGGGACACAGGTACGTTAGGTAACTATATCAGCTCACATTCTTTCATACGTATACGTATAGTTGGGGTACATTCTCACAGTTATTGTTGATGTCAAATATAATCATTTCTGTGAACAGTGTGAGAACCTAATCCTGCACCAAATCCCGCGCTTATTCGTACGCTGCGTCGATAATCTCACTCGCAACTAACTTAGGACGCGTCACTTGTATGTATGTACATATAACACTGACTACTGCCACTTCTTATCAGGCCATTCCCACAATCTTCACTTCACTTGTGTCACCCACTTCCTACATTCATCCTCATCTTAAATACACCAACATATTATTAACTCTTATATAGTACACAAGGGTGGAGAGGGCGGTGGGGGGGGGGAAGTACTGTAGCGGGCTCAAGGGTGACAGGCTAAAAGGGGGTTTAATAGTTTCAAGCATTTCGAGTTTAAATTCGAACTTTGACACTTGGCAGCTGTTGAACCATTGTCACACACACACACACAATAGGTAAGAGAAAATTATATATATTATGCAATACAGTTACGGGATCGAATCCCAGTCAAGATATACCTACATGTATTACTCCGATTTATAAGAGACAATTAAATAGTTTAAACAATGTATATACCTAGTGAAATATTAATAAATAACATTTCAAATCGCTACATAATTGGAATCCAACGAAATGAGTGCGTACATGAGTATGTGTGTGTGAGAGAGAGAGTGTGTGTATGTGTGTGTGAAAGAGAAAGTGTGTGTGAGTGTGTGTGTGTGAGAGAGAGAGTGTGTGTGTGTGTGTGTGAGAAAGAGTGTGTGTGTTTGGGTGTGTGTGCACGCGCGTGTGTGTATATATGTGTGTGCATGTATGTGTGTTGAGGGGTGGAGGGAAGTGCATTTTAATCTGTATCGAGAGTAATGAATATTTGAACGCCACTAGGAATTATTATCGATTATTGATAGCATCAAAAAAACCTCCAAAACAATTCGTCCATTCATCCAAAATGCAAATTTCTTTCTATTCCACATCAAACACACACACACACACTCAATATATGTGAACGATATTTTATTTCCCTGATGACTATTGCTGAAAAACTGTAAACTGTTACATGATTCATTGGCGCAAGCTCAAATAACGTAAAAATATATACATACATATATGACTTCGTTTTTTTAAAACATACATACACACATATGTGCATACATACGTATATCAGAGAAATACTTTGAAATATAATAAAACACACGACGACAACAGGTGTGCTTTCGCAACATGCACATGTGTAACAACTTGATACTATAAACGAGGTCAATCCGATCAATCCGAATTGATTCTCCACTCAGATTAACACTATTCTCTCCTATTCCCTTATCCGGTTATTTTCGCTTTAAGTACAGTTACAAGAACGACCCTAATCGAGGTGTGGTCGTCACTACTAAATAACGGTTTAAAACAACAACAAATCTTGTATCGCAGTTTTGATTAATTTATAAATCCCTCTGGCACTCAAGTCGGGTAACGAAGGTGTTTTAAATATTTATTACACAATTAAAATTACTTGACAAGAATCGCTAATGTCTGATGGCTTTAAACTGTAAACTTTCGATTACGTTGCAGGCGAAATGGTGATTTCGAGCGAAAAGTACGACGTACAAGTGATCAGCCGATCGATGTTTGAGGTGCGGATGACGGTTGTGATCAAAGATCTACAACAAGAAGATGTTGGATCGTATAGATGTATCGCTAAAAATTCACTGGGCGAAGTTGAGAGTAGCATTCGCCTTTACGGTCAGGGCAACTTATTGATTTATCCGTAACAAGTTTTTTTTATTATTATTTATTTATATATATACAATATAGAATATTCAAAAGCAATTAGTAGACTGGGTTGAAAATTAAATCAGTTTTACTGTTTAAACAAAACTTTCCAGCGCTGATTTATGAATAAATAAATAGCGTCACCATATACTTGTTTAATTTAATAGATTTATAAATAACTGTGGTTCACTCAGCGCAGTGGGCTGGCGCGTTGGTAACACTGCTATCGAAAGATTGTTGTGTTAAGCAACGCTCTGCGCGGTTAGTACTTGGATGGGTGACCGTCCAAGAAAAACCGCCGCCTATAGGGCTTTCCGTGTGAGAGCCTAGAAAACAGAGTGCTTTCTGTGTGAGAGCCTAGAAAACAGGGTGCTTTCTGTGTGAGAGCCTAGAAAACAAGGTGCTTTCTGTGTGAGAGCCTGAGAAAACAGGGCTTTCTGTGTGAGAGCCCAGAAATCAAAATCGATAAGCATCGAAAGCAAAAAAAGAAACTGTGGTTATACAAAATTAAATTAAAAATTGAAATCAGATATTTCGATGTAATTTGAGAATATTTATTAAATTAAAATGTCTATTTGCAGAAATTCCAGGGCCAACTCGACGAATATCACTACCCCGAGACGATGAAGATGATTTCGTAGACAATTCGGATCTGCGGAACAGGACAATTATGACCTCCCCGCTGGAGGTGATACAAAAATAAGCGCCCCAGGTACTCCAAATGTGGAAATTGTTAAAACCCCACCATCACTAGCTCAAGACACGCGACTCGTATACATCGAAAACCATGTACCTGTAGACCCGCCGCCGTTAGCGCCTAGATCAGCGGGTCCGGTCACCTCTGCTGCAGGCACTAAGAAGTTGTACCTCTCCGGAGGTTTACTGGGGTTTTTAATTATTTTTAAAAATTTTTTGACATTTTTAATAAATGTCACGACAATAATAAGATTAAATTTATTGATATATATATATATATATATATAGTGATATTTTTGCGGATATTAAGTGTGGAGTTTTGAATCATATTTCATCATTTTTACTTATACTTACATATAAATGAAACGATTTTACTAAAATAAATGAAATTTACTTTCAAAAAAAGCTATAAATATTATATTAGAAAAATTGATTTTAGAAATATATTTGATCTAAAATAAAAATACATTCAAAATATCCACACTTTTGTAAGTTTAATAACGATGTAACTAAAATTGTACATATGTATTAAGTGATTAATAAATGTAAATATATATCGCAGTTGTAGAAATATAATAAAAATAATAATAATAAATTAAAATGTATCAAATATGAATATATAATTGTTTATCTTTATTATATGGAAAGATATATTTAAACAAATTACGTTAATAAATGTTTTGCTAAATCATTCTGTATTTATTTATTTATTTATTAATATGCATCCCCCCACCCCACCCCAAGTGAGTGACACTATATTCAATGTCCATTTCGATAATAATAATAATAAAGGTGAGTAAATGTATATTTAAGAAAATATTTATATAGGTAGGTGTATTATAAGTTTTCGCAGGTGTGAAAAGTTTAGCGAAAGTGTCGTAAGTGTGTGATTGTACGCGAAATAGTTTTGGGATCGCTGCAATATGGTAATATACAGCACAGTATGAATTTATGAGCAAAAAGAAATATGATTATGTAAATTTTAAAGCTAGTTTAAAAAGAAGGAAATTTACTAGAAAATTCATAATATTTTTATGGGGCCATACATCATATTTTACACTTTTCCATATTCGAATTTAGATTAGTTAGTAGAACACTAAAACTGTATAATCGCTATCTGTTACTATATTCAAACGTATGTCATTAAGTTTAAAAAAATGTTAATCGTCTATTTTAGGTCATGAAACTGAATAAAATAATAATTTTTGAATTAAAATTGATATTCTATAACAGTTTATTTTATTTTTAAATAATTCCTGAATAGTTTTCTTAAACCAGCAGGAAATTTCATGTTGTTAAGTTTTTAGCAGGTTTTACTCACAAAATGACGTAAGGCTGCGTATCTGGACTTATAGATAAAAATCCCCCAACTACATATAGATATATAATTCAAATATTTAATTTTCGACTTAAAATTGAGATTCATTTCGAAAACGGCCATCACATTTAATCATTTTTGGGATCGTTTTAATCAGTTTCGCATTTGACAAGTGAAAATCCAAGTTGCAACACAATCATATTCTAATACGGACCACCGTATTATGTGAAATTGCGGACCGGAAGCACAAGAAGTTTTTAATTACGTAGCATTTAGCAAGCTTAAAATGTCACTCGTCAAATAACGTGACGTGACGTGATATGATCGTTCCCGCACCACAGCCGCCCTATAGAAGAATGCCGCTGCTTCTTCTGTTTGCCATCCATACAATTATGCATTCTCTGCACTTAAGTGTACTGCTGGTTCATAAACTATTTCAAATATGTTTGTTAAAGCACAAAGAAATCGTAAGTCAATAAGGGTGATTAACATCCTAGAGAGTCGGTAGGGGGGTCCATCGCTTTGCTATCACATTACGTTACTATGAGAAGTTAGTATAGCTACGCATAGTGACGTAATGTGATAGCCAAGCGAGTTCCAGTACTAGTATGATATGAAAACTATGTTAGATGTAATTAAACATTTAATTTAGATTTGTAAGTTGTAATGCTGCTTGGTAAAAGTGTATGTTTTGTCTATAGAATGATTTGTGTTGTAAATAAATGTATTCTTGGGAAACAATAGTGTGTCAAAGAAAATTATTCGACTGGTAATTGAATTGTATTAGTCAGATATATTCTTTGTGTTGAGTTTCTATAAATATCTAACTAGATTATAACAAAGGGTGTATTGCGATAAAAACAATTTGCAAATACGATTCGAATGATGGTAATTGAAACGGTTACGTGACGCTAAGGCTAATTTTCTTATACTTTTTTTTTAGCACCAAGTGTCTTTCTTCCAGTTTCAATAATAGGGCCTTTCCATTTTTCCGTCTGGTACTCCGGCCGCATACTAATCACTTGCCTCTCCCATTGCTATTGGTGGACATTTCCCTTTACACAATTTCCAAATTTTACACTTTCCCAAATTGATACACTCCTAAAAATTACATTAATCACAAACACTAAACAAGCATTGGCTGCGTTACAACTTACATTTCAAACTAAATAAGAATTTATATAAATTTCCACTATTTATTAATTATGTATTACTTTACAAGCAATGTGTGCGTCAATGCTTACTGCACATACTAATTCATTCTCCCCTAAATAATATATATGTATATATGCATTATATTAGCATGAATGTCAATATTTAATAACACTCCTATATACATAGATGCACCTATAGTATAATTTAATTCAGTGCAGGTCACAACGACCACATAGGCGTCCGTCACTAGTGTCAAGCACGCACATTTCCCTCTACTCCTAGACTAATATAGACGCAATTAATAATTTTTCTAGTTTAATAACTAATAAATAAATTAGTCAAATAATATTTTAATGACTATTTGTTGTAATAAATATTGAGCTTTCGGAGCCCGGTTTGATATAATTCCGGTAGGGGGAGGCGGGAGTGATGAGGTAATGTAACGGATATTCACACCGATCGGTGCATCTGCATTGATCAGTGTGTGGCGGCGGAGCGGGGGTGGGAGGGGTGTTAAATCATGATTGCCAACCGTAATTTGAAGCAGCCGGCGTACATATACATATATACAATTATAGACAATATGGATTATCCAAAGCGTGTCACAATGTGTCACAGTAACAGCGTTAACGTGTCAATGCTATTATATATTAAATTATTTAACCCTCTTAGTATCAGTTGCAAATGAAGTTCTTCAAAAGAACTTCATTTAAATACATATATGTGTGTGTGTACCACTTCAGAATTCCCAAATGATTTAGATTAGAATTGTTTAGGTTAACTAAGTATCAAATATCAACACTTGTTAGTTTATTCAATTTTTAAATTTAGGTAGTTTTTTTAAAGTTTGGAGCAACATATTTTAGATAACAATTCACAGATGGGGTATTAGTGTCCAATAACATTTATTGAAGTTAAAATAGGGTGTGCCAACCTAATCTATTCAAAATCCCGACTTAGGAGGCTTGTCCACAAACCAGACGCCACCGAAAATTGGTACAAGAAGGTGAGTGAGGGGGAGGAGTAGGAGGGGGATAACTGTAAGCATACTGAAGGATTGGTGTAAGGCGTGGTGGCGACTAGGACATAGTATACTAACCATTTATGTCAACATAACCTTAACACGTCCACAAACTTTGTGGTGGCCCATACTCTGACGGCGCATTAATTGTCTAGCCATTATTAGTCGGTAGGGTAGGTATCTACTCAAGGAATTTATAAATCACTCAAAAACTAATAGACCTATTTAATTTTATATTAAATTTCAACTATATAAATGAATTTTCATTGGTATTTGATACAAAATAATGGTTTTGGTCAGAAAACACTTTTAGGGTTTTTAACTTTATAAAATTATTACTAAATTTGTGGTTAAAAATAGCGAAAAAGATATTTAGTTGCGCTATAATGAATAGAAATAGTTGTAAACACATATGTATGTGCTCAGCTGATGGTATTAAACAAAGTCCAAGTTTGTTTTGGTTATATTCGTTTGTATTTCGTGACACATACTATCTGTTTGGGGTTTGTTCTAGTGTACAGTGGTGCCACCACGCGAAAGTCAAACCACAGACCTCAGTGTCGTGGTTACACTACCTCCCCCACTCCCCTTCCCATACCTACCGACAAGGTTACTGATGCTAAGCAAACGAAACAAAATAATTGTGTAATATTTAGAGTTGCAGCGGGGACGCTTGTATTTATATAGTTATATGTGATTATCTAAACGTAGATATCGTCAAGGAAGATTTATTTGTAGTATGTCAATTGGCCACAATGTGACGGTGACTGGTGGCGCTAGTTGTCATAGGTGATTATGTCTGGATTTGGGGCTGTGTTTTCTTGCATCACTGGTGAGTGTGTTGGCGTATTTATTGACAGGTTTCGAAGATCCCAATTAAATATAATTGTAACAATTGTCAAAATGTGTTTCAATCATTTACTAAACGCGTCATGTGATTTAAGTGATGCTTTGTATGTGTATATATATATATATATATATATATATATATATATATATATATATATATATATATATGTGTGTGTGTGTATTTATAAAAGGAAAAAATCTCATCTGGTGCCTAAAGTTGGCAACAATGTCTATATACGATGAAACCGCCATCCATCAAAGAATGTTATTCATGTTTTAAGGCGTTAAGTGATGCACTGTTGCCATATATCTTATCGTTTATCGACAACACGACAACGTGTTTTTCCGTTTAAAAGGAACCACGATTTTTTCAATACTTTTTTACTTAAATATGTCATCATTTTAAAATATATTTTATTCCCAAATAAAAACATATTCAGTATATTTTTTCACAAATTTCACGCACAGCGAGTTTAAACCTCGCACAAAATAAATCACAAATAAGAATAGACATATAACCGTTGATTTGTACGTCAGCGCAGCGTAAAAACTAAAAGCATCAAACATCTTGTTTAAAGACATTGATGTAAATATGCCATGAGTACCGGCATTTTCGAAACATAAACAAACTAAACACGAACTTGTCTCGTATCGTAAAGTTTATTATCCACTCTCAACTAAAGATGCCACTGTATGTATGTATGTATGTAGTAAAATGGAAAAAGCGAAGTAATAACGCGTTATGTACGTGTGCGTTAAGCTTAAATTCATTCAGTTTCTAATTCTATATGTGTTCTATACACGTAAGCGACATAAATAAAGCTTTCACTATAGGTATAGTTATTATACCTTATACCTTTTATATATATATATATATATATATATATATATATATATATATATATATATATATATATATATATATATATATATATATATATATATATATATATATATATATATATTATATATATATATATATATATATATATATATATATATATATATATAAAAATTAAAGAAGGTATTATACAAATTCATTAGTTACGTCATACAGTTATACAGTGTCTCGGCATAGGTATAATTAAGTATAAAATTAGTGTAGGTATAAATCTTAGATTTATGACTAGAAATTAATGTGTGGTGTCGTTCGACGGCGCGGCGGTTGTAGTAGCAACTAATAATTGTATGTACATCAGGTGCGCGATGTGGGGTGAGTTGAAACGGCGCGCTGGTTGATATTTATGTGCCGGGGACATTGCATTTATTATCTTTAGTTTATTTGAACACAACATTTAATGTGTATCGATTTGCATATTTTGAGAGGCGAAATTGCCTACATCCATAGATTGTTGTGTCCAAATTCGAAGATTTACGCTGGAATAATTGACTATAGGGGTTAAGATATGGTGTGTTTTATGTTTTATATCCATGACTTTTTTTTATATATATATCGTTTTTCTGCGATGTATTACAGAGGCGGATGTGGGAGGGGGGGGGGGGTGTGTAAAACGATACATTCCGTTATTCAAACATGGTAAAATTTAAAATCGTAAAATAAAACTTCTCAATCAAACTGTTTGCCTTAAAGAGCAAAGGTAACATTTCAAATAAGGATAAGTAAACATACACCCACACACACACATATATATATATATATATATATATATATATATATATATATATATATATATATATATATATATATATAAAACCGCAGCGTCTTAGTGTATATCCACTTTGCATGTTCTTCTCTTGTCGTCGTTCATATACGTGTAGTACTATTTACAAATCATTATTTAAGCACATAGCTCCAGAGTTTTGATATCTCGAAGCAGGCAAAGGTAAATATCGTTCGATAAACCCTACTTAAGGATTTTGTGGGTGGGAGGGAGGGAGGGGTTGGGGGGGGGGGGGGGGTAAAGGGGATGGAAGGATGTAGTGGTATATGTGTGTGTGTGCCAAATGCATAATTAGTGTATCGAGTTTATAATATATAGTATTAGATATAATAGCGGTAATTGAAAATGGTGTTTGAGATCGCGTAACTATATATATATATATATATATATATATATATATATATATATATATATATATATATATATATATATATATATACGTATGTATGTATGTATGTGTACCTAGTAGCAAAAATCGCTGAACACTGCAGTTTCAACGTATAATGAACGCTGGATTTGGTGAACTGTCGAAATATGAAATGGTTCGCTAGCCTCATTCGCTAACGCCTGTAATTTATACAGGCCCGTATCACCACTTTCACATTTAAACAAAATATTTAATTATTTAACGGTGATAACCCTTCCTAAACCTATACACATTTAGACCAAACTGCAAGCATTCGCGCATTTAATGCATAATTTCCTACCTAATAAATAAAAATAAACACACATTAACACCTAAAATAATCCGCTAAAAATACTTCAACCCCATATATGTTCAATTACTCTACGATATCATCGATCAGCAACACAAATTGAGTTACGATTAAAAATCCTAAATACAATATATAATTGAGTCCGACCCTGGTTTTTATCTTAAACGTTACTGATGAATTTAATGCATTCATCCCCACTTTTAAGCGCCCCCCTCCACAATGCCCCCATTAGGCAAGTGAAGAAGTCAGTTAACCCCTCTATCCCCCCCCACCCCACCTCCCAAGGAACTGACTGAAAACTGAAGCGACAGATAACTGAAGCGAATATATCAGTTGAAAGAGAAAGGAGTGTATATTATATATATATATATATATATATATATATATATATATATATATATATATATATATATGTGTGTGTGTGTGTGTGTGTACTAAGTTTAAATTTACATTTCGTATATACGAAAGCCAGAAGTTTTTAAAAGTCATTTTAAACGATCGACAAACGTAAAAACACTATAAAAAAATAAATCTATGTATATGTATGTCGTAAGTATTGAACGGATACGGAAACATATTCGAGCTAAAGAAGTTTAAATAAATATATGTAAATGGTTATGATTTAGTTTCTTTTGTACAACATATAAGAGCCGATGATACATATGTTTATTTTCTTTTTTATGAAGTGTGTATACTAACTAAGAACAACAGTGGCTAAATGAAACGTTGATATTACTTAGAATTATAAAGTTAATTATAAATACGTTCGCAGTAGGTAAGGTAGGTAGCAAAAGTAACAGCCGCCGTGTTTTTATAAGACAATAACAACCGCAGATGTTTCTTTGGCAACCAATATAATAACTTTATTATATGATGTAGCGTTTCACTTAGAAAAGAACCGCAATGCGAAACTTAGCTCATTTAACTAAAGCTTAAGTCTGTAATCTGACGTCACAACTATAAAGTACGCTTCTAAGAATGGCTTTAATAACTAATAACTATATGTATTACGAATATAGACAAAGATTTATTGGTTGGCCCCGTTCGTCGAATTTAACTTGTCCATATAACTTCCGGAGAACTTTATTATACAAATTTGCTTCCGAAATATCTTTAAGTATTGTCACGACACCGGAATAATATTGTTACCGCGTTCGGAAAACAGAACCGACTTCATTTTAACGAATTCATTTCATTTTGCTTCGAAAACTTATAAAAAAGTTACTTTATACTTATTTTTAACGGTGTAATACATTATATATGTAAAAAAAAAATGTATAACTAAAAAAAATGTTTAATAGCAATTTTAGTAATGAAAATCGACTCCAATTTTTTACTGTGTATCTACATCTTAAAATTGCAAGTGTAAAATTTGTCAAACGTCAAAAGTGAGTGCACTGATGATAATGCGCCTCTATAGTGCATCAAGGAAACTATACACTCTAAAGAAAAATGGGTTTATTAGTGAAAATAAATAAATCATCTCGTGACTTTCCTGTTGCGAATGACTCGGTCATATATTTCAGTGATTTAAAAAATAAATGTCTCATAAACTAGTTGTCGTTATTTAACACGTTGACTGCCATGTGTCCAAGTATATGTGTGTCATCGCTTTGACGCGTTTAGTGTGATTAATACACGACATACGTTACTGTGTTGCATTAGAACGTATTTTCAATGTTCCAGTGGTGGCAACAACAACAATAATAATAATAACAAAATGAAATAAAATTCAAGTGGCAATTGTGGGCATAACATTTTTAATTGACGTGTCATTTAAGAAGGAAAAGTTAAACCATTCTTACCCCACTCATTCCTCTCTAATTGCACAATTAATTTAGCTAATTAAATTGATAAAATGCGACCAGTACAGTGGGGTGCGGGGTGTTAAACAGGCGGCCAACCAGAGAGCAAGAAATCCAGTGATACGACCGCAGCGCAGAAATGATTTAATATAATTAGTTTTTATTGTTTTCGAGCAAGAAGAAGATATCTAAGGAACACTGGCTGGCTGGCTAGCTAACTTGCTGCTGTGGAACTGGTTGGTTGGCATCACTGTGGTGATAATTCTACTGGCATTTATATATTCTAAAATTTAAATCGCAGATTCAATTTGGTTATTAAAATTTTGTGCTGATAAATGCTGAGTACTCTATGCCAGATGGTGCGCCGGCACGGCTTAAGGGGGGGAGGGGGCTGCTATGCGGGTGGTGGGGAGGGGGGGGCTTGAATTTTGTTAAATGTTATATAAGATCTCTTCCGAGAGTTTATTTCCGGTTTACGCTACTTGAGTTTATGTTAACGATGATTTATTAGTGTAGTATTGGCGATAACAATTAACAAGCACCAATGCGTACAGCTTTTCACACCGCAGATTGAAATTAATTTTATTTATTAATGTATACCTATATAGGTATGAGTGCGATAGTAATTAATAAGTTTTTCTTTGATGAAATTGCGTCGATTATTGTCGACAGCGTTAGTTAGTTAGTTGGTTGGTTGGTGGAGGATTAAATAGTGGATCGCCTATCAATAATTCTAAATCGATTTGGTGGTATCAGCATTTTTTTTTCTTCTTCTTCCGCTGGGTTCTATCTTTAGGCAATGCCTGTCGGTATAGTCTGTGACAAATGTGCTTTCAATCGTGTGTGTCTGTGTGTTGGTACGAGTGACCGCAAACTTTATCGAACCAGAGACAAGATATAAGATCTGTAAAGTCATCGTTTACCTGTGGTGACGCGGTAAACGTCTTAAACTAAGGCGGACAGAATGTTTACGACATGGTTCAATGTGTAAGTAGGTACATACAACGTTGTATGCATGTATATGTCGTGTAGTGTCGTCTTTCCATGCTCAACTTAGTAGTGGGTATGCTAACCACAGCCCGTCCCAGTCCCAATGGAACATTGCGTCGAAAACTCAATAGTCCTACAACATATCTCATGGTCTCGAAATCCCAGCAAATAAAAACAGATGTTTTCGTTACTGTATATTGCTTCGGCGTTTTTTTGAACACGTTGCTAAGTCCAGCCCGGTAAAAGAACCAACGCGCGCTACTAGTCTGTTGGTAAGCGCGCGTTGCAAGCACCAGTGCTTACAGCTTTGTCTATATGTTGTATATTATGTTTTCGTATAGCTTCAGAAGTGCTATGTCCAAAACGGTAAAATAACTAACGAGCTCTAATAGTCTATGGGTAATCACGCTGTGCAAGCACCAATGCTTACAGCTTGTCCATATGCTGTATATTAGGTTTGCGTTTAAATCCAGAAGTAGTATGTGTAAACCGGGAAAAGAACTAACTTGCGCTAATAGGCGGATGGCAATCAAGCGTCGCAAGCACCAATGTTTACAGCTTGTCTGTATGCTGTATATTAGGTTTGCGTTTAAATCTAGAAGTGCTATGTCTAAGCCGGGAAAAGAACTAACTTGCGCTAATAGTCGGATGGTAATCAAGCGTCGCAAGCACCAATGTTTACAGCTTGTCTATATGCTGTATATTAGGTTTGCGTTTAAATCTAGAAGTGCTATGTCCAAGCCGGTAAAAGAACTAACGAGTTCTAATAGTCTGATGGTAATTGCGCGTTACAAGCACCAATGCTTACAGCTCGTCTTTGTTTGCATATAAATCTAGAAGTGTTTCTACCAATTGTATTTTCTGGAACTTTTGAAGCCATGGCATTTTCCGCCAACGACCTGCACCGCCATGCGGCCATTAACAACATCCGACAACCACAAACTTGTGACGTGAATAGCAATAAGAAATTTCAACGGTGTGCTTGTTCTACACAAGCTGATACTAATCGCGCGCACACACCCATACACCCCCCCCCTCCACACACACACATAGCACCATGGATGGCTGTTTAACTTCCTTTTCCTTCCTCCAGCCATGTAACAACCCCTAAACTCCCCTAAACAACGTCGCTTAACATTAGCGACATCAGAACGACGAGGACATCAAGTAAAGAAGACATTGCACATGTGACAGTATGTGTGTAAAGCGTACTGGGAGGGAGGGGAATTGGGGGGAAGCCCTCCCCCCCCCCACCTGGGGACAATTTTAGGGTTACTTAGTCATATCAAATAAAACCTAATTATGTTTATGGGCTGTAAAAACGGTGTTTAGTAAACAATTTTATTATAATTTTGAGTATTGTTAACTTTAAATGACAATTGAATTACGTGCAATTTTGTTAACAGTGTATCTGTGTGTGTGTGTTTGTGTGTATGTATGTACATGTATGGGAAAACGATATGTTCGTGATGGTCGTAATAATATCTATGGTCATATATTTGCCCGAAAACATAAAAAGGACATCTGGTGTTCTTCTCCCGAAACAATGTTTTCATAGTCGACTTCGACCTCGTATATAAGAGGTCTAAAAACATATCTTTTTGTCCTGAACAATGCCTCATGTATACTCATATATATATATATATATACTACAGTCTTATATTTCATTAGAATTTTTTTTTTAAATTTAATATACCTACATACATGTAGGTATAACTTTTAAATAAACAAATTTTATAATCCCGGAATTATTCGCGCCTATAGTGTGGAAGGGCTACATAAGACATACAGAAGGGTTGGGGGGGGGGGGTACAGAGGAGGGTTGAATCCTTTGATTATATTCGATAAAAATTCAAGAATTGTCATAGTAACTATTTGATATTCTTTATGAAGCTCGGTTTGGGTAGCAGTGGGAGTGGTTGTAAGTCTCCTTCGTCGACAATATAAGAAGAACAGCGCGTTTCAGTGGTGGCGCGGTACTAGTGACGCGTGGGGGCTGAGGGGTCAGAGGGAAGTTTGAACACGAAATTGATATCTTCGCTCTTGCAAGCAATATGGAACCAGTGCACAGAATATGTGACCAGAACTTTAACATGCACACACACACACATACAATGTCAATCGTATTTAACTATTATAGCATACATACATACATATATGACGAAAATATCCTAATATATGTACATACATAAGTCACATCATCAAAGTACACATAATTATTTTAAATATCTATAATAGAGCTGGAATTTAATTACTGCTTGCAATAAATATCGGTACACACAAACATATTTATAGTTCATAAAAAATATCTCACATTTACCAGCAAAATTGCATATACAAATATGGCAACTCAACACGTGGTAGACGCTGCAAATTACAACAACAAAATCAAAGTGCTACTCACCAAATCCACCCCCAAAAAACGCCATCAATCGATCAAGTGACACTTAAAGTTCGGTTTAACACTAAAAAACACAATGCACCTTCATTTTTTCTAATATTTTTCACTAAACTGAAGTCAAACATCCCTTCACACATATCAACTCGTGTACACTGTACATGAAACTCAACGCCTTCTCAGTTACCTAATTTCATTAATAGTTATTTGATTTATAGACAGGTGGCGTTGGAACAAATATTAACATTAAATAAAATACTAACAATAAATACGTTACAGATTACGGTAGCTTTCAATTTAGTCCCTTACAAAAAACAGCGAATTTAATTTACATATATATATATATATATATATATTATCTACCCATATTTAATTAATTATATTTTAGATTTGCAATTTTTCCAACCCATATCACCGGTACATGTGCAAAAACATAGGTGAGGGTATGACCAACCCACATGAATAAAATAATTAATAAAATTTTTATTTACAAGTTACAAATCACGTTATAAATGTTGAATATGAAATAAAACAATAAATTTCCGTATAATATAACTAATGCTTTAAAAACAGATTTAAATTTAATGTTTGATTTGAATATTTCATACGGGTTACAAATCAGATCTAGTGGGTCTTGGCTATACACTGAACTGTCACCTGAAGCTGAGATGAGTGCGCGCTTTTTGCATCTCAAGGAAATTGGTGTTAGAATTGATTTTAAAACAGGGAAAAGTATCCCAATCTTGTATTATAAGTACTTGTCTAACGATTTAGTACAAAATTAGCTGTTGAAATTATATATTTCTATTTAAATCTTAGTGTGTAAAAGTGCCAACCGAGGATCGTACATTTGTGTAAGTTTGCAACATATATTTTTTATGCTTTAAATATTAAAGAGTGGGTATTTATGTTATATATGTCTTCGATTAGTCTATAAAATAGGTTTATATATATATATATATATATATGGTTGAATGTCAAGTGTAGGAGTGTATTAGTAATTTATGTAATATTACGTGCAAACTTTGATTAAATTCAACACGGTGTAACAACGATAATTTCAACTTACAATTCTGCTACGGCAGCCAAGGATACCAGAGCAACACAAGTCGAAGTGATATACATCGTAAGTCTCTAGATATTTATTTCTAGAACGTGATAACTAAATAGTATCTTGCATCTAGACTATAATAATGTCTAGAATGTCTTAACAAGAGTGGAACACTGGCGCCATTGAATAAATAACAAAACCTGACGGGAATAAATGCAACTAGAGATGCTGTTAAATTATAATATACAAAAGTGTTCTATTCATTTGTTTTTATTTTATTAATACGCGCTTGTGTTGCGATTTCAAGCAATTCAGTTATACTAGTTTAAATCTTCTTTTTAACATAAAACCTGATGCATATGATCACTTTTTACAGTGTATTATAATCATGTAAACTTTTAAATTGAGCTTTAAACTGAATTACTATTTGTCCCCCCAGAATGTAGGCTATATGAGATACACACGTGTGTATGAGTATTAGTGTCGTGTGTATTCCATATACACACATTTAGGATATAGAATAACGCAGAGCAGCTGTTGTATTATAAATGGTCATAAGTTAGTGAAGCTTAGCGGCCATTTGTCATTAGATCGCGTGTATTATGAGGGGAGCACACGACACACACACACAACCATCATCTTCTTCTTCTTCTACTGCTGTTGCTTTTCGTGCACATTCTATTTCTTCATGTCTTATCGTCTCTCCCTTGTTTCGCCAAAATATTATTATTATTATAGTATATTTGGATGCGTTATTACATCTTGTACGTATATTCACATGTATAGGGTGGGTCAACTGTTAGTTTCTTTTTGAAGTGCGTGTTATTTCGACAATTTGCAACACTGACGCGCTGCTGTCAATGATAGATATGTAGTGTCCAACCTCCTTATTTTTAGCGATTCTACCTATAAACGGATTAGAATTTAGCATAGTTAAAATTGTGGTCTCAATGTGAGACCGTTTAGTCTCAACATTGTTTGTTTATACCTATAAGCAACAGTGTATATCGTTTGTAAAAGTACACTTGCATGTTTTGTTTGATTTTTGATTTGCGCCAATGAGAAGTCTATAATATATAAATATAGTAAGTACATCAGTGATGCCATCTGTCCACAGTAGACGAAAGCAACGTTCACTCGTTCACACTTGCCGTGGCCATCATAATAACACAGACTGTTCGGTGCTGTAATGGACTTTCTACGTTCGGTTGTAAAAATGTCAGCTGTAAATTGTAGATAGAGATTTTCAACAAAGACCGATAAACTTTTTTACGACTGCGCTGCTATAGACGGTCACACATACCACCAACTCGAATTACCCATAGACACAAGTCATTATAGCTTATGTTCTCCAGTTGCAGACGCTAACCATTAAATTAGTGTAAAGAATTTTTATAAAACTCTTTACGAATTCACACTTAACGATTTTTACTACACATAGAGCTTAAGTATTCGGTACTGATATTTCGTTTTGTAGTCACAAAACCAAAAATTAATGTTTACAGTTTAACAATCAGGGAGATGTGAAATGAAGTTGTTAACACTTCTTACAGGCGCTGTTGTATTTTTGCGATGGACTTTCTGATTGAATAATAAATTTGAAAAGTTTTTAAACTAGTGATACTCCATTTAAAACAAAATAACAAAAGTGTAAAATTACACTGTACAAAAATGCGCTGGACCATAGAGGAGAGCGCGTTAGGACCGTCTTTGCATATACGAAAATTAGCTAGCATTTTCATATTTTAAAGCTCTGCTACTAATGTCCAACGTTAATCACAACTGTCAGAGGGGTGCGTGCTAGCGGCGGTGGCGGAGGGGAGGTGTCTAAAAAGAATTAATGGCTAGCGCTTCTAGACTGACGGCGGCAAAAACTCAAACTACACACTTTCGGAACGGCGTTAAATAAAAATATCGAAATAAATTATGGACGCACCTTTTTTATGAAACGTCGCGCTTTTTTAACATTGTAGGGTCGTTTGAACCTTAGCTTAGTTAGATTAATCATTTGAGTACCTATGAAATATATTTTAAGGTGCACTAAAAATTATTAAGTGATTTGATTTTTATAACTTTGTAAAAACGATTTATAATTTTCTAGAAACATTAAATATTGATTTTAAAACAAAGATTTATTGAATGGGGTAAATAAAAAAATTTAATAGAAACAAATGGCGAGTAGAAGGTGTAATTTGATATGAGATATGAAATGTTTAATGACTTTTGAAGGCGTGCAATTTAAGAATATGTGTGTGTGTGTGTGTGTGTGTGTCCATCGTTAGGTACTCCACAAAAGTGCCATTGAGACAGACGGTTGAACTGGCAAAGTAAGTATTCTCTGGACGCAAAGCAATACCGCGGTGATATCTGGAGGAAACACTCTCGTATACGTGCACACTGTACTGTACACACCGGAGGCGGCCATGACACAATAGTCAAATAAATAAAAAAGAAGTGCATTTTCTTTTTATATATATATATATATATGTATGTATGTGTGTATGTGATGATTATATTGGCGATGAGAAGGATGATGATGAGTACTTTAACGGTATCTGCAGACGGTGCAGACGTTAAATATCTTTAGATTGAGTCGGGTTTCTCAGCGTTCGGCCGCATCACATAGCAGCCGTTGGTAATTACGGACACATCCGGGTTTAATGAGATAGACACTTGTGCATTGTCTTCCGATGGTTATTATTATTCATTGAATGGACCATTGATCTATTCGGCTTCTAAATTCAATGATCCCAATAACTAAAGCTGTCTATTGTCTATATCATAAAGTAAATCAACTAAGAAATCATATTTATTAATTATACCAACCATCCACACTCCTCACCCCTTAACACACACAAATGCTAAAATATTGACGAAATTACAAAAAAATTGAGAATATCAATTCAGAGGCACCCACAAACTACCACTGCCCTGTTCTTCCCCCCCCCCTCACACACAATGTTCGTCTTACCTCCTCCAGAAACACATACACGGTTCACCTAACCTTCAGACTTCAGACACACACACACAACGTTCGCCTTACCTCCTCCATATAGACACACACACACGGTTCACCTAACCTCCTCAGACACACCAACACACACACACACAACGTTCACCTTACCTCCTCCAGAAACACACATACGCGGTTCACCTAACCTCCTTCAGACTTCAGACACACACAACGTTCGCCTTACCTCCTCCATATAGACACACACACACACACACACACGGTTCACCTAACCTTCTTCAGACTCCAGTCACACACACACAAACACACATAAATGCGATAAAATATAATAGAAACTGCAAGATATTTAGTTAAAAATGAATCTACTGTATACATTCTATTCACTTATATTTATATAGGTATATAGGTACTTGTGGTGGCTCCATTATTAAAAAGGCGTTTGTAGAATGAATATAGGTATATATATAGCAATACCATGGCATGGCATGACACCGTTTCGGTAGCGGTGGTCTTGCAGGTTGAGTGAGAAGTGTGGCTTTGTCATATTCATTGTTCTGCATTTAATATATTAAACCATAATCGCTTCGTGGCCATTACCCAAACCCAGTTCCAGTATACGTATATATATATAAGAAAGGATTCAGCAGTATTCCACAATCATCACTCTACTATATAGATATAGAACCAGAGCCTCCTGTTCTCTCTTCTTTCGCAATGCCCACCATGAATTCTTCACACGCGACTAATCGCTGATTTATTTTCACCAACCGTCTGGCTCTGCTCTGTTCGTGTTCTTTTTACTTCCTTAAAGAAACCTCTACATAGAAAAGGTGTCATACGCACTAACTATTATATATATATATACACACATATATACATATATTTAATCTTCTTTTCAAATGTATTCACATATACAATTTCACACATTTTCTTTTGTCGCCATTGTGCACTGTTTTTTTTTGCCTACCAACAATAGAAATCTAATAATAAATATTATAAAACTTTTCAACAAAACGCATTATACTTCATAATTATTCTTTGTGTCACTTGCAACACTTTCAAATGATGAATAATAATTGCAATTTTATCGCAACAAACAAATCGTCAAACTCCTAACAACTTTCTTCTCGCTATATGTACTACATACATATTTAATCAAGTTATTTTTTACTTTCTTTTACAAATCAATCACCGAAAACGCCTATTGCCAAACAATAAGCCATTTTGAGATTTGCCTATCCTATAATTCAACAAACTGTCTATCATACATAAAATCTTACAATCTGAACATAGTAGCGCATCAGATAGAGTTGCTAGTACACAAATTCATTCGCAGATGTCGCGGCGGTCGCCTGACGCACTATTAGCCTTCTAAAAAATGGGCTCCCTTCTTTTCAACTGGTAAAATAAAATTGAATTCGGACGTGATAAGCTTACACAATTCTTGCTGCGATCTTAGATAGCCTTACACTCACCCCTAGAATCATATACACACACACACATACATACTATGCTTGATATACCCCCTCCCCGCCCGCACCCCTCTACACATCCTTATACAGAGCACCAAGCATACATATCCGCACGTTTGTGGTGGCGACAGTAACATAGCGCTCTGTTTTATCGGCTGGGACGCGCATGGGTCAAAGGTTGTAATTTTTATTTTAAGTAATTTGAGGATTAGTATTCACGTGGTGCACTGGTGTCGACAAGTTTTTCATCTTTAAGTGGTTCCGGCCGCTGCCACGCCACGCTTCCAGTTAAAACGAGTGGCGCTACACTCGCGGCGACCCTGTGGCGCCGCGCCGTCGTGCTAAAAACAGGAACTATGCGCGATAGGACGGATCTGAATTGAGAGGTGCAATTTTATTTTAAATCGCTGTGAGTCTAGAAGTGAGTTTCGTTAATAAATAATTGTTTTTTTTTTAATTACTAAACTACAACAAAATATTAAGCTGATAAGTTGGTATGATTAAAATACGTTGATATTTTTAATAGTGTATTTTTGTAAATTTTAATCCGATTTATTTCGAAACACTTCATTAGTAAATAAATACAAAATATTTACATATATTATCAATTCATTAATTAAGCATTGATGTAAGAGTTGTCCTTGGTTATATTGATTGAAAATCATTGTGTGCGTTTCGTAATTTAATAGTTTGATCGATTTGCATTACCATAATTACATAAGATGTCAAAACAGCGATTATCTAGAAAAAATGTTAGTGATAAAAAGTAATTTATAAACATTTATTACTAAATGTGCACAATTACCGATAAAGTGCACATCTAATTATATTTACATTACGAAAAATCAGGGTTTAAAATTGTTTCTATGTGCAAATTACAATAATAATGACCTTAAATAACTAAAATGAAATTTTATACCAAAAATATTTTTTACAGTGTACTTACTGTTTGAAATACAGTGTTATTTAATTGGTACATTCCACAAACTGAAAATTGCACGTTGCCATGGCGTAATTGTAAAGACATTAATTTAAACTGAAAAAATACTAAAATTAATTATTATAAATTCATTAATTATTTATTAAAATAAACAAACATTAACATTTTCAATTGCAAAATCGTCTATTTTGTTCCAAACATCATGAATTAAAATTCCTGCATTACGGGCCTGTAAACAAAATCGATTGTTTATTATACGACTTATTTTAATTCATTGAAAAGAAATGTAAATAATGTTTAACAAATATACAAAAATGCTTAAAACATAAATAACACCGATTACTTAAGCTCTTCGTGTAGTAATTACTCGAGCTATAAATAAAACAGGGTGCGATTTTTTATTAAATTTATACAAAACAAAAAAGTATTTTAAAATACATGAAATATATTCAAAATAAAATTGTAACGATTACTTAAGCTCTTCATCTAGTAACTATTCTAACTATAAATAAAAGAGGGTCTGATTTATTATTTAATTTATATAAAACAAAAATATATTTTAAAATATATGAAATAAATTCAAAATTAAAATTGTAACGATTACTTAAGCTCTTCGTCTAGTACCTTCTCCAGCTATAAATAATAGCGAGTCCATTATATTATTTAATTCATACAAAAAACTCAAAAAAATAAAACATTTAAAATATATGAAATTAATTCAAAATAAAAATGGCAACGATTACTTAAGCTCTTCGCGTAATACTTGCTCAAGTTTAGTGTTTTATATTTACTTGATTTTGTGTAGACATAGAACAATTTAAAGTTCTAAACAGGACACTCATCCAAATTAAGAACCAAACGAAATTATTCATCATCAAATCAAAATCATACGGTTCCCGTGCCAAAAAGGCACTAATATGCACAAAAACATTCGTATTCATCGCTATGCCAGCGACGAAAATATGAGTGATATAAATTAAATAATAAACCCCAAAAACATCATTGAATTTCATCATTAATAGCGATATTTCAAAATGCTTCACGAACAACCGAATTAATTTGAGCAAAACCACATTTTTCGCCTCTAATCCTATCGCGTTTATATCTTTAGAGGCGCCTCTTCTATTTTTATTTATTATAAAGTTATGTAGAGTTTCATAATCGAAAGTCCCATCAATTTTTATACAACTTAAAATACCTTTATACTCAAAATCAGAAATTATTATTAGTTTTAAATCATTGTTAATAGTTTTAAAGACATTTTTAAACATTTCTTGTAATATTAACAAGGCAAATAAATGTATAAATATAATATATAGAGGTCCTGCGTAGCCAATATAAAAATCTAAATCAAGTTCAGGGATTGTGGTGGCGTAATTAGTAATATCGTAAATACAAATGAATAAAATGATAAATAATAATAGGATGACTCTTAAGACTGTGCGTTTCGGTTCAAAGTCACCCCACTTCACTTCAAACGCTTGTATTTGTTCAAACAGATGTTTGATTTCGTGTTTGCGAAAAAAACTATAGATAATCGTTAAAAAATATGTTATTCCGGTGTTGTAACATTGCACTTGATCCGATAACCGAACAATGGTTGATCCATTTATATAATTAAACTTGGAATAGATTGAAAATTCACCGAAATAACAATTAATATAAAACGAAACCACTAAATATTGTAACATTTTGAACAGTTTCGTCACAATTTTGTGCCGTTTTTGGACTTCAAACTGCCATATTCCGAGTATTTGTAGTAACACTGCGACTGGCAAAATATTTTTCACAAATCCACTCATACTTACTCGTATCACACAATGAAATCATTTTAGAAAATTAAAATCAAATAAAATTAAGCTAAAACGTTTTTTATTATTAATCAGTATCGATTTGTATTTCATAATATTATTATTTATTATCAAGCTTTCACAATTATTAATAAAGCTACAAGTTGTTATTATTATTATTATTAAAATGCATAATTTGATTAATTTACGATGATTAATCGGTGGCGGCGCTAAAACATCTAAAATAGCAATATTTATCAAGATAAAAAGTATTTGGAATCAGTTTTTAATAACAATTATTTATGTTAGCGTTTACGAAATTCAAAACAAAATACGCAAACAGCGATAAGCAGTCCTAGCGCCAGTAAATAAAAACTAGATTGCAAGTGGTTTACAGTTAAAGAAATGAAGTGATTTGTAGTACCGGTGCTGCCATCTATTCGACGTCGCCTGAACCCAATTGGGTCAGTAGCCCAACCGAAATCGTTTTGCCGCCAGTACCAATACAAGCCGGATTCATGGATTTTGTGACTTATCCATAAAATCTCTGAATGATACGGATGACCTTTTGGCATGGCGTAACCTTACACACAAAAATGAATGGAATATAGCGGCACTGATGATGGTTTATAATTTCGTTACCTTGCGCACTAGGGATTGGATGTTGGAGCATTATGTGGTATAGAGGCTTTTGGTCTTTGTGACTCACAGCTAATTTAATAAATTCTCGAGCTATTTCACCTCTAACCATAAATCCATCGTACTCTGTAGTAGCACTTAGCATTTTTTCTAGTGTCAACGTATCTATGTGTACTACCAGTCGGTTAAGTAAATCCTCATTTTCTATTTGTAAGTTTTGCGTTAGAAGTTCTTTTTCAAAGATACTAGCATGAATTGTTAAATTTGTCTAAAAGTAATCAATAAACTAGCGAAAACTAATATATTTTTATACTAAGATCAAATATAATTCAATATTGAGTATTAGGGGGTCTCACTGACGTTTAGCAAAAAGAAAAATGGCCGCCTGAAGGCTAGTTCACCAAAAGTCTTTCCTTGATCATATGCCCAACCCCCCGACCTAAACTTTGCCCTGGTTTAAGGTGTAACTCCCTTCGTAGGGTATGCTTTCTCTGCCCCCCCCCACCTAAACTTTGCCCTGGTTTAAGGAGTAACTTCTTTTTTCGCCGATATTTCAGTTGAAATCCCTTTACCAAGTCTGTTTTACGCTGAATAACATACTACCAATCGACAATATGTTCGCGTTTGTATTTACGTGTAATTCCTTTGTTTTTCAATAGATTTAGCAATATTAAGGTATAATTGAACTTGATATGTTAATTAGGAACTTGTTTTATATTTTAAAATAGTAAATATTGACATTTCAACTAGTCATACTTTCATAGATACGATTTTGTGATTGTGTAAACACGACTTCATTGACAGCTGTCAGTGAGACCCCCTAATACTAAGTTTACCCCAATAGAGCTTCATAAATAACCCATTGACTTCCATTTGCAAGTAATTTTACATCACAACCCTAAATATTCAAATAACTTAAACATAACCCCATTTACCTTAGCTAAATCTTCCATAGTATCAATATCCGGATAAAACTTCTTCGACACTAGAGTACTAGTTAAAGTACATTGGAAAGCAGTCCCAAAAATTAGCGCAAACAATAACCACGACGCATACACTAAGCGATCTTTGAGTTTTCGTTTTTGTTCCGAAAACGCAACTAACGGAGCACTGATTAAAATCGCAAACGCCTCCAAAACGCCATGAAGTTGATCGAAAAGAAAAACCAACACCAAAGCAACAATAATCAAAGACACACAAGTACCAAACCACATTTGCGCTGGCACTATTAAAAACATATACAAATATTGCGGAACCGGAAGTCCTTTCGGGACCACCACACATACATCATCGCGTTCGTGTAAAAACACATAGTCTACATTGGCGTTTAATTTTGTGCGCAGCGCCGTAAAGAAAATATCGTATTTAAATACGTCTAAAAATAATTTCGGAAAACTATTAGATCTATTATGGTTTGCTATAAAAAACTTCTGAACTATTTTCGCTTCGCTTTCTCTTGTCAAGTCTAGAGTAACATTTAAAATATTCCGGACTTCTGTAAGGAATTTCCCGTCGAGTCCGATATAGTTGCGCAGTTGTTTCTTGGATATCCGCTGTTTGTATGATGCTACGTCGTAGACGAATGTTTTTAGTGGATATCCATATAAATCGAATAGTTCATGTTCCAAAAAATCGTTCATTTTAGTGGTAGAAACATTAGTAATATCTTGAGAATAATTGTTTATGAATGGGTCGAATGTATACACATTTATTTGGTCTTCTAGCCTATTAAAATATATATATTTAATAGGGTACCAGGACCAATAAATGTTGACATTTTGAGTATTTTATATTAGCCATTAAATCAACATTTGAAATAAAATAGAAGCTTTAAAAACGATTATTAGTGCGTGTTATTGATAAATATGGAAGTGAATGTTAGGAAAACAATATATAATTGCAGTTTACCAAAAACAAATTAAAACTCGAAGTATCTTCTCAGCCCAAAAGTACTTAAAAGTCTCTTCAATCCAATTGATATCTTTCGTAGTCATTCCAGTAACAACTAATATAATCTTGCTATATTTACTCCAAAAGAAAATACTTTCAATTTTCTTTAAAGTAGTTTTCATATTTTCGCAATTCCCTTTCGATAAAAACAATAGCGTCATTTCGGCAACATCTCCCATGTTCGCACCCCGTAGTTCCACTTCGTTTTGGGTTAAAAGTAGCAAAACATACGACATATTAAACTCGGATTTGGATATTTGCGCCAAAAACAGCCGTGACGTTAGGTCTTGTTGGTCGTAAACCACCATAGACATTCGGCAATATTGACAAAAGTTGTGGTAGGTTTTTGCGGCGAAATTTGCAAGCTCATTACTGTGGAAAGTATTTAATGTTGGTAATAAGATGTTACCACTAATGTATTGCACTAATACTAAGTTTAGTATTAGTTTATACATCGTAATAAGTCTATTAGTAATATTTGTGTTAGTTTATATAGGTATGGTGCGTGAATAGTAACGATGCTATTAGTAAATATATGTTTTAAGATGATTGATGTTAAGTATAGGCCTAGAAACGTCGAATTATAATGCAAAATATCCATTAACGCTATTAGATACATTTGATCTGATCATATATTACAAATAATAATTTTAAACAATATCTTACATTTAAAAACATACGATTCGTTTTTATTACAATATATTTGCCATACAAAATTAAATAAATAAATCATCCAATATCATAACCTAAAATGTCACTCAAATCATAATCAAACAACTTAAAATCGATTTTATACAACAAATACAACTTTTCAATCTCATCCAGCGACAACTGCGCAAAGTATTGCTGCATTTTCGTATAAGTATGCGATTGCCTGGTTTGCGGGAACAAAATGGCGGGCGCGTTCACCAAATTGAGCAACATGTCCGCGTCCTCAATGAGCCGATCATATTTCGCGATAAAAGTCAAATTAAGAGCACACGGGTGACACATCTGGTGAATTGGTTGCCAATGTTCGTTCGCTGAATCATTGGATAGTCCTTCGTGGATTAAGTATTGCACAAATTCACGGAATGTGACGTCATCGCCTTGCGTTAGTGATTTTAAGGAGGCGTCCGGTCGGTAATTTTTTATTATATACCTACCGATACGAGTCTGGAATTATTCAATGTATTAAGCGTTGTTTACTAGTAGAAATTAGTATATTACTTGAAAATATTTAGCGGATGGGTAATTGCCTTCCAATTTGTTCCTATACGCTGATAAAAGACGCTCGAACGGATGTCGAACAACTATGAAACGTGTGTAGTCGTTTAAACATGTTTGCGCTTGTTTTTCTGTTAGTTGATTTAGTTTTAGAAGAGTTCCGTTTGCGTGGACTAGAGATGCGGGTATTTTAGATAAATCTGTTGAGTTGGAACGTCCAGTAAGTACCATAAAAATGCGTTTCCAATTCGTACAAGCCACCTATACATTTTTTAAATTATTCGATTAAACTTTCTTTTTTTTTTGAGTCATTTCATTCAAATTTCAACTATTACTTACTTTAGGCACATAACAATACAACAATTTATGATTGTGATCGACTAGAATATGATCTAGTTTTGAAATTAGAGCTGTTGAAAGCGTAGAACTAAGTCCTAACGAATCGCAATTAGATGTCAATGTTTCTTGACGCGATATTTGCTCAAACCACGGATAATCCATAGAAAACACTAAATCTAAGCTCAAAAAAATCACTTATCACTCCAAATAGCTTAAATAAATTTATAAAATCAAACGCATCCTTAAGAATTACTAAATTAGCACTAAAAAAAACACCAAAAATCACCAAATACTTTCTAATAAACCACCCAATCAAAAGTTAATATCCATAAAAAAATTACGATGCACACCTAAACAATTAATAACGCAATTTAATTTATAAACATTCAAACACATCATTAAGAATTACTAAGTTAACACTAAAAAAAAAGCACTAAACACATTCTATTAAACCACCCAATCAAAATTTCATTTTTAAGAAAATTAGGATGCACAAAAACATAAACAATAAAATAGCGCAATTAAATGTATAAACATTCAAACGCGTCCTTAAGAATTACTAAGTTAGCACTAAAAATAACTCAAAAATCACTAAAAACCTCCTAATAAACCACCCAAACAAGAGTAATAAATATATAAAAATTATGAAGCACCTTTAAAGAGTTAAGTGAGTTAGCACTAAAAATCACTAAATAACTTTGCATTTAGTTAGTGACGCATATAAGAAATGCAATAAAATCATTTAGATACTCAAAAATGTTCTAATATATAAGAAATAAACCATAAACATTAGATAATATAAATAATTATTTAAAAATCATTAATAAAATCTGAAAAAAATCACTAAAATAACTCAAAATAAATAACTCCTTGAAAATAGTATAAAAATACACAAAAAACACTTAGAAACATACTAAATAAATTTAAAACCATTGAATAGATTCTAAATCACTAAAATGAATGTTTAAAAATGGTTCTTACCTAATAAAATCACGAAAACAGCTCCAAATTTCGTCGCACACATATCCTCTTCATCGACAACCTCGATCACTCTTCCGTAACCGCTTCACAAATCGAATTTTCGATTTGTTTTCGACCTCGTAACTGGACACTAGCGCTTTTTCGTCGCGCATTACGAACGAGCCATGCTGTAGATAATATGTGCGCCAAATATAATGCCACGAAATTTTACTGCGAGACCTCTGTCGTTGTTGTTTCAACTCAAACGAACGTTGGATCGCGGTTTTTAAGTCTCGAACAGTGCAAACTCCTTGCGGTATCTTTAATTTGTTTAAAAATCACTCAATTTGTAGACTATTTTAACACTGAAAACTTACCACAACGTTCAGAGGTGTTTCGGAATTTCTGAGAATTTGGACAGTTATGGACTGCCCCTGGGCGACGGCTATTTGCGAATTTACTTCTTCTGTTGTTACATCAGCTGGTAAATCAGACAATAATGGATCTGAGGTTACTAATCGTCGCAATGTGCTCAAAGTTATTTCACACAAATCCTCGTGACTTAGATTCTGTATAACCTCGTCTAAATCACTTTTTTCACTAATTTCCATTGTTTACGACAATGACGCATATATTTATTGTTTTTTAGCGATAGTTTATAAAATTAGAAATAAAAATATACACAAACAGTATGCAGTTTCTACCTTACCAACGCAACTGACAGATCCAGTGGCGTATTGAAATTATTTTAATATGTAATAAAATAAATCAATACTCATTTCTAGTAATTTGTTTATTAAAATAAATAGCAAATTTAAAAAAATCAATTAATGTTCTATAAGTAATTACGAATTTAAGTCTAAATTGAATTAAGTTTTTAGTTGTTATATACTTATAAAATATAGCTACGCCACTGCATTTCAGACAAACATAAGCGTACTAATAATATAATTATACATTTTAAATTTAATTAAAATACATATTTAGAGTTTTCTTTCAAATAAATAATATTTATATTCAATAAATTCAAACGATTTACAAGTAGTGCAAGCTTGCTATAGCTTTAAATTATTATTATTTATTCATTGATTTGTATTCAAAAGTGCATCGTACGCCAATGTTTAATATTGCAAATTACAATCAACCAGTTCGTTTTTCAGGTACGTTTATGCTAAATTAATATATCAAATAAAATAACTGTTTTGGTCTATTAGGCTGGCTTGTAATATAAGATATAATTTAAATTTAATATAATATCTTATATATAACTTATAGAAGTCTAATTAGGAGTTTTATATTTAATGAACTCGTAAAATATGGTTCGTTTTCGTTTTTGTGTAGTTTTTAAATGATATAATTTAGTATTATGATATTATATCAAATATATTATAACTGTTAACTCTATGGTAGTTAATTGTACCGTAAGAAATACCTGAACCATTCTTTAGCAAGCTGTTATACGAAGAACAGGTACAAAAAATGAATTTTTTGTCTTTAAAAAACAGTTTGTTCTAGTTTCAAAAGTGTTTATTATATAAATATTGAAGTTATAGTTAAAAATCACGTAAATTTATTACTAAAAATTTCGATTTTTAAACTAAAAACTAAATATAATTTAAAAGTTGCTAAAATAAGTGAAAGGCGATAGCAAAAATATTATTAAATTAGCTAAACATTTGTGTTTTAATTTAAAACAATTCGAATTGTGCATTACTTTCACAGCCTACTTATTATTCGTATGAAGCTTCCTGAATAACCATATTTGCACATTATAAATAACTAACTGTTGTTCTATGGTTAAAAAACTGTTTTATGTTTATTCTATTGCAGAAAAATGCAGCGACAAGTGTTGTTCGTCGTGTTAGTGTGTCTTTTGCAAGTTTTCGCTAAAGATATGATGAGAAAAAGTATTGTTTTTGATAAAAACACTCCAGATGTCTTCTACTGTCCGATACACAAACCTACCGGGTTTGATAAGCTGATTGTTAAGTAAGTTTTATTATTATTTCATAAATGCTTCAATTTATAAAGCTATAAAATGTTTTTTTGTGACTACACTATTAAAAAAGAATTATATTTCTTTAGATTTGATTTGAAATAACCAATAAAAATCGTATTATTCTGATTTTTAATATTAATTTTCTCAAACATTTATTATAAATTGTGTTTATTTGTTTAAATATATATTTTTACTTGACATTATTAGAATGTTTATGCAATATACAATTTACTAATAAGGTGTAACCTGGTTTAGTAAATGTTATGTGATTATTAGTTATAGTTTTTGTGAAAGTAATATATAAATATTGCATTAATTGAATTTTTTCTATGCAATTTACAAATAATTATTAAATATTTCTTACTCCTACGCAATTAAAAATTCGCTTTAAAATGTTGTTTATTATAAATACAGAATATGTATGTGTAAATTAACAAACAAATATTATTATTTCCTTGAAAATTAAAAAATTATTAAAAATAGAAATTTGTGATTTATAAATTTTAATTTATTTGAGTATAAAAAATTTATAAAATTTAATAGTTACGTTTTAAATATTTAATAATATTAGTAATAATAATTTGACTCATTAATATATTCCAGTTCTAAACATCTCTATTCTAATTAGTAAGTTTTATATTTATTAGTAACCATATAGTTATTGTTTTAATTGTTTAACATTTCGATTGCGCTTTAATGTAAATTGTGATATTGTGATTTTTTAAAATTTTGAAACTTGTTTATTGTAATTTGACCTTATATTTATTTTTTATTGTTGACTCATAGTGTCAATGTCAAAACTATTACTCATACAACCATATTAGTACTTTGCTTCTTTTATTTCCAAAATATATATATTTTTTTTTCTGGAAAACTAAATTTTATTTAGCATATGGCACAATTTTGAGCAAATCTATAATTCTATAAGCTGCATCTTTGCAATATATATATATATATATATATATATATATATATATATATATATATATATATATATATATATATATATATATATATGTATGTATATATATATATATATATATATATATATATATATATATATATATATATATATATATATATATATATATTTTATATACATACATATATATATATATATATATATATATATATATATATATATATATATATATATATATATTTATATACATACATATATATATATATATATATATATATATATATATATATATATATATATATATATATATATATATATATATATGTATGTATATATATATATATATATATATATATATATATATATATATATATTTATATATATATAAAATTTAAATTTATAGATTTTATTTATTTATTTTAAATCATTTCAAAATTGTATAGATTTTCGTTACAGACCTATAAACTAGCTCAGAATTGCACTATCAATATTATGTAGATGCAATTCACATTCTTAAATGTTTTTTTTTGTAATTAAATGAATGATGAAAGTAATTTTGTTATATATGTTGTAGAGCTCGACCTCTTAAGCGATTGTGCGAATTCGAAGGTCGTGTTATTCCGAAAGATTACAAAAGTGACTGTTACCAAGACGTAGATGAAACCGAATATGCATGCAAAGAAAAATATCGAATTATGGTAAGTTTTATAACACTATATTTCATGCCCAAGCTTTTAAATATATATGGTTTACTAAAGCAATGCTTCCCAATAAATAACTATACGGGAGAGCCATCTGTTGGTTTCTTTTAGAAATTGCGTCAGTGTTGCAAACTGTTGAATTATCACGCATTTCGCAAAGACACCAACAAATGGCCCATCCTATATATTAGCCACTGCCGTTTTAGAATAGGGTTTAAAAACTTAGATTCTAAACTATTTATTTACAGCAGAATTAAGTAGATCGCCAGTCATTTTTAATAAGTGTGTCTAAAGATTCGATAATAAATTTAAAATTGTAATAGTTTGAAATTTATTATTAACTCACACAAAAAAAAACACTAGAACCAGGATTTTGTTTGATAGCTTTTTCTCCGTTAAATAACAGTTGCAACAGTTTATAATAAAACTTTTCCCACGTTTTAAGTTGCGTTACGCACCAAGTGTAATTTTGTGCTCTTTATAGTTTGGTAAAAATGTATTTTTACACCAAATGACAAGCTTTACATTTAAAACGACGTTTTAACATGGTTTTTAAATCAAATGCTTATTTTTTTCAGAAGCGATTCGCTAAATCCCAGGACGAAAACTAACCATGGACTAAGGACGCTAAATAAATCACAAAAAAAAAAAACAATAAACCACGCCTTATCTAACTCAATTTACTTAATACTAAACCCTGTACTAATATTTCTAATACTTTTTAACACAATTAGTAGCTTTTTACTAACTTTAACCTCATTCTTGGTATTATTTTGTTGTTGTTTTTTTCCTAGAAACATTTTGCAATATTTTCACCACTGCCAATTTTATAAAATAAGTCACGCCATTACCTAACAAAATAAGTTTGTTTTTTTTATAATATTCTAAACTACTATATACATAATTTTAAATAATTATTAAATTCTAAATGTTTTCCGAATTTATAAATATGAATAAATTTGAATAATTTTAGATATTTTTTTAAAAAACTTTAATATTTAAATAATATTGCATTTTGTTTGTGTTAGTTTTTGAATTATTTCAGGAATGTTTCTTTAAATCTTGTGTTCATCTATTTCAATGTTACCACACTTAAAATATAAAATGATTTGAGTAGAATAGTCTTAATATATTAAATCAAAGTATTAAATAATTTATATAAATTTACAAACATATATATATATATAGTATATATTATGCTTGCGATACAAAAGTATTATTTTTACTATTTTATATAAATAAACAATTATATAAAAAACTTCTAATTATTCTAATTGTCTTCTTTAACAACAATTAAATCGACCAGGTTTATTTAAATAGGGTACGTAAAGGTTTTTATATTATTTATAATTTTTTCCAAAAATACACAACTATTTAACGAAATTATATTTATAATTTAAAACTATCCAAATCCATGGGCGTACTGTGGGTGGTATAACGTGTACAACCACCTACCCATTTTCCATTTTTGGTATTTCAAATAAACAGATTACTGTTATAATGTTAAACTGTAATGGGATTGCTCACCTTTTGTATCTAATACGAAATGTTGTTGTTGGCCTTAACTGTTTTTCGATTTTCAGATGCGAATGTACCCCCCAGGCAGTGATGTCCCCTATGATGGTTCTAGATTGATCCGATTTATCGATGTAGATAAGAATTATGTTTTCGAAAAGAGTTTTGAGAAAATCTTTTTGAAAAACCGTTTAGGCTAGAAATATTTCTACATTTGTACAACGAATTTTTATTGTGTTACCCATTTCAAGACCGTATTGAAACGACTTGGGGTTATTTAAGGGTTGTTTGTAATTAAAAATGTTAAATTTATGAGTGTAACTTTTAATACGGTCTTGTAATGCCCCATTTGTACTAAAATTGTAAATAACTTATTTGAATTGATTAATTTTACTTACTTACATGTTCTGGATTGAAGTGGAAATAAAATATTAATGCTATCTCGAAAATATTAGGTTTTTTCGTATAAACAAAAGAAGTTAATTTATTTGCGCAGGTTTTAATATATAAATTTTAAATTCCTTTACATATTCGTTCTTAATTTGAGTGAATTGTGCGCCTAATAGTAACTTTTGCACTGTTTTTAGTACTTGAACTACTTGATATTAAATAAAAACAATGTATAATAAATAATTGTGTCTTTTATATCTGTAGTTTCTATAGTGTAGATTGTAGATTATTTTTGCTTAGTATCAAAGTGCATTTGTGGTCGTTGCACCGTATACGCAGTGTAACTTTGCAATTGACAACGTATGAACAACCCTTGCCAACGTTAACCACTTTCTTGCAGCAGGTCAGACAATTCCTAATGCCACCACAAGTACCTACCCTTAAATGTTAACAATCAAATTGATTCTTTGTTGTATATAATACATTTACTATTTTATATGAATTTATTAGAATAATTAAACAATTTATACATGCACAATTGATTTTTTAATGAAACTGTAACATGAATTAATTAATTAAATAAATGTATGAACCTAAATACTGTATGAGTTTTTGTTCTGAAACGAAATCCTTTATTTTCATTTTCAGGATAATACACAGAAAAGGACTTCAGAAAAGTAGGTATTATTTAATATTGCTATTATTTATTTATTTTCTTTGAAGCGCCATAAATTAATTAATAATAAAAATTTAATTCAATTGTTATAGTTTTTAAGTTGTTTTATTCACCAAGGAGACCCTTTTAGAATTGTTTATAAGTGTAATAAAAGCATACTCAAAATAAATATAGCATACCTATATGTATGAACAATAAATAAATACAAGTAATTGTTATAACGATTAAATCTGTCTATAACCGCGAGAACTTCATAAATAATTAATAATCTTGTAATGTTAACATTAAATCTCGTTTAGATTCTTATGATTTCTAAACCTTATAATATACACTCTTGAGAATCTTGAATCAGTTCCATTGGTTCGTAGGGATATTAAATCAATACCGTGGCAGCTTCATATAGGCGTATACATGACAGTTGACCACACAATAAGTGGCGGGGGAAATTCTATGTTAAGGCTCAAAAATTTTACGTTAGTTAGACAGAGCACAAGCATGATTTCAACCCAGAATACTTACGCTTTTTCAATCTATGTGATCCGCCTACCAAATGTGAAAAACACGAAATTTTCTAAAATCTCCATTTTTGTAAATTTCTTAGCAAGGATATATTTTTCATTTTCGTTTTTAAAGCTAATTGATATTGTTTTATTAACTTTTAAGGATACTATTGTTAATTATAATATAAGATTAATTATTTTAACCATGTATTGAATTGTTTTTATTTATTTTAACAATGAGCACTGACTTATATATGGTAAAACTAATATCTATAAACAAAATTCGTTAAAATAATGCTTATAAATGAGATTTAATTGTTATAACAATTACATTACATTACAATTTATACATACCCTACCGGGTATGTATAAATAATATATTTTTGTTTACCAATATATTAATAAAAATATATGCACATTATTTATGTATTTAATATGGTATTCGTCAATAAACATTAAACCACAAGCTCCAGAATGCTCTCTCGCGGTTTACAACTAGATATCGACCCTAGCAAAAATTAGCGATAAAAAAATCGCGAATCGCAGCCAAAAACCTGTTTACACCCAAAAAAATAGAAGGCTATAGCCTTCCGTTTTTGACGATTTCTGTTAACATGGTTTTTAATTAATTCCACGAGAACCACAAGCTCCAGAATGCTCCCTCGCGGTTTCGCACATGATATGAACCCTGCCAACAATTTGCGATGAAAAATTCGCGAATCGCAGCGAAAAAGTTTTTTACGCTCAAAAACAGAAGACCTTATAAACACTATCGGGATATATAAATAATTTACACAATTTGTATCGATGTCAATTTATTAAGCAGAGTTTAATTTAATTGTTGATATGGTATTAAGGCTGTTTTATTCATCAAAAAACCCTTTAAAAATTGTTTGTAAATGCAATAACAGCATAGTCAAACTAAATATAACAGTTATAACAATAAATAATACATTCGTTTGTTATTATATCTCTGCACGATAGAAAAGTAATTGTTATATCAATTAAATGCCAATTAACGGTGGTAAAAGTAGTATTATAAAAAATACTGTTTATAAATAGAATCTTCACCATGGTATTTGTCAATGAGTATTGTTAAAATAAATA
This sequence comes from Nebria ingens riversi, assembly GCA_018344505.1. Classification (NCBI taxonomy): domain Eukaryota; kingdom Metazoa; phylum Arthropoda; class Insecta; order Coleoptera; family Carabidae; genus Nebria; species Nebria ingens. The sequence continues at coordinate 94,269 of JADQWA010000061.1, read as the reverse complement.
AAAACAATTCAATACATGGTGAAAATAATTAATTTTATATTGTAATTAAAAATAGTGTCCTTAAAAGTTAGTAAAACAATATCAATTAGCTCTAAAAACGAAAATGAAAAAATATATCCTTGCTAAGAAATTTACAAAAATGGAGATTTTAGAAAATTTCGTGTTTTTCGCATTTGGTAGGCGGATCACATAGATTGAAAAAGCGTAAGTATTCTGGGTATGAAACCATGCTCGTGCTCTGTCTAACTAACGTAAAATTTTTGAGCCTTAACATAGAATTTCCCCCACCACTTATTGTGTGGTTCAACTGTCATGTATACGCCCATGTCCTGCTGTTACGGTATTGGTCAGAGAGTTTTGAATTAATATCCGTATGAATCAATGGAATGATTGAAGATTCACAAGTGTTAATAATACAATTTTGGTAAATTATTTATACATACCGGTAATGTTTATTAGTTGTCCAGCAGTGTCGAGCCTCAGGTTGCCAATGTGTTCTCCTTTCACCCTTATAACATATTATATAGAGCATATATAATTAAATATTGTGTCCTACATAATTTATTTAAATAATAATTACACTTCTATGTAAAATTACAAATAGTAATATCAAACATACCTTTTTCAGATGCCTTCTTCTATAAACTGTATATTGTTTATAGTTCATATTTATTAACAGTGTTTATAAGTTACCCATCAGGGTCGACGCCGTATGTTTTTATACATTCACCTAAGCAATAATCCTTACAGGACATATAAACAATATAAAAGACACATACTAATCAATCTGTAGTATTATATTATTAAAGGTCTAATTAGGAATAGTTTATAGCCTTTTTTGCACATTGTTTAGTATGTATATTGATAATATGTGCTATTGTAAGAGTTATTTTTGAGGGGAATGTAGAGAAATGTTGGCGGTGATACCCTTGACGCTAGCGGGTAACTTATAAACACTCCCGGGCTATATCTTAATGTTGATATGTATTAAGCAATAATGCCCCTGAAATACGGTTAAGCAATGTATACATGCAAGAAGAAATAAATAAAATGTAATTGTTTTATGTATTATATATTATTACAAATATACGTCACACTTTTTACACACAAATTTGAATAAATATATTTAATAAAAAAAAGTATAAAACTGAAATACAAACAATATAAAGTGGGTACGGTACAATCATTATAAAAATTCTCATATTCCAACTAATATTTCTAACTTTAAAAATATAGTTATCTTTTTAAAATAATAATAATAACATTGTTTATTAACAATTATCTTTAAATATTGTAGCGATCATAAGAAGCATTTTGTTAGAGGTCACACCTGTCCAAAAAATGTATATTATATAAAAACATTAAAATATATAAATAAATAATTCGTTTTTAGATGTACTGGGTTCATAAATGCCTCAACACTAATAATATATTTAGATTACGTTTGGGTTATTCGTCCAGTATGCTTATAAAAACGTTTAAACATTAATGAACAGTGTACTTTTGACATTTGCAGACCTCAGTTTTAAATAAATTAATAATTAGCACATTTCAACATTTGATATTCATTATTTGTCAGTAAAGTACAATAAAAATCATCAAAAAATTAATTTTGCGTTAATTTTTTGAAGATTGCTTTGCGATATTTATATTTTATTAGGCTTAAAACAATTTGTTTAATTAGATAAATAAAAGAATATACAAAATTTAATTTTAAAAATGTTGTATTCCTAAATTGTCTAAATAAACAAATTATTTAAACCGTTTATACATTGATTTGTTATAGAAAAATATTTTAGATAATTTTTAAAATTGTCAAATTTTGACTAAAAAGCCTAAAATAGATTATTTAAACCTGAAATACAAATTGAAACTCGAAATTTGAATAAATAAATGGATGCTTCCGCTTAATATCTATGATATGTTTTGAAATTTTAGTTAAAGTTAAAATGCACTCAACTGGTTCCAAATCTGAGGACAGTTTGAGTACTGCACATATAGTGTATTGTTTATTTTGAGTAAAAGAGCGAAATTTAAATTATTGAGCAGTAATGACCATATTGCTTTGATTGATCAAAAGTAACCATTTATTTGTTGCAATATTTCGAAACAAAAGACAATTTATATTTTTATTAATCAAAAATATTTATTGACTTTTCGTTCAACTAAATGATTTTTTAAATTATCAATATTGGTACTAAAGATTAACTTAATCCGACAACAAATTGACGTCGTTGCAATAACGGCAATTTGTTGACGAATTATTTTATACCAGCCTTAAAATAATCACAAATAATATAATAGAATAAATAAATCATAAATCTAAAATGTTAACAGTTACAGTAGTATATTTTTTTCCGAAAAATAATTTATATATATATATATATATATAATTATTATTAAAAAAAAATATTAGTTCAACTTATAAATTAATAAATAATAGTTAAAAAACACGAAATAATATAAAAATACGGTTAAAAATTATTTTAGAGTTATAATAATTATTAAAACTTAATTAAAAAGCTTTGATTGAATCGTCGAAAATTAAATAGTTAAAAAATAGTTAAACCAAATCATCATTAAATTTTAGATTTTATAGTTTAAAATTTTCGAATTAATGTAAATAAAAATAAAATCTTTGGCAAACAAATTTCGTTTTGAAGCAAAATATAAAAATATAAATTTTCTGTCCAGTTTTTTTATGTCCGAAAAACATTTTAACTCAAATAAATTCATAGTTTTCGAAGTCCTCTTGCATTTCTAACTTCGCGTATATATGAAATACAAACAAATCTGCCGAACGTTATTGTGAGTGTTGAAAGAGAATTTCGAATCAATTTAATTTGAGTTCTAATTAGGACATTTTAGTGCAATTATGAATAACTGAGCATGGTTTCAAAATTATCCCCATTGGCGTTAACAACAGTATTTTTCGCTTTTAAGTCGTTTAAAACAAGTACAGGTGTTTCACTTAACGTCTCGATGCTATGTTCGCGTTGTTTGTTCCTGTGGTGGCCCTTTTTGGCACTGGGCCCATCGAAATTTAACACTTTTTTCGAACTACGCGCATTATGGTGTTGATTACGATCTAAAGAACTACTTACGTTTGTACTCTGAGTTTTGTTGCCTAAACTCGAAGTGCGCGAAGTCAAACTGCTCTGGGATTCGTTTAAGTTGTGCGCAGACGTTTTCCGGTCCCACGTGAGTACTGGTTCGGGTTCCGGTTCGACAAATTGGGCAGTTAGTGGGGATTTTGAGCTGTGTCCGAATTTCTGCGGGTTTTTCTCCGCTGTTTTGAAGTAAGCACCTATGGACACAATGTAGATCAGTACGCCATTTTGACAAAATGGTAAATGATAATCAATTTAGGTAGCTTACCAGGTATATCCACAACAAGAAAATACTGGTTACAATATTTAAAAGTATTGGATTGATTCAAAGAAATTGATATTATCTAAGAACATTAATTAATAGTAGTTATGTATATATTAGGGCAGCTTATTATAAATATCCTTGATAGGAATGTGAAAGATTTATTTTTAGTATTAGCTAGGAAAATGTATAAAAACATACAGGAAATAAAATTCGCCTTATAATTAAATACAATATAAGTGTTGCCAACATTTAGAGAGAAAATATATATAAACTTTACATTACTACAAAAATTCGTGCAAATTTAAGTATAACATAATTGCTACCCATGCAAATAATAGAATATATAAACTAATAAAGGATAAATTAATAAATGAAGAATAATTAAAGAAAAAGAACTATTATATCTGTCTTTAAGGTACAAAGGTGATATGTTCATTGTTTTAAACAATCAATAAATGCTATAAGTTCTCTTTAACAATATTTAGCTTCATAAAATATCACTGTTGTGCCCTAAAGAGACGATATGTGTTAATTATTAAAATGAAACTAGTATATTTCAATTCAAGTACATAAAAACACAAACTACTTAATACATAACTAAGAAACATAAAAACTAAAATAAATATAGCTGTTAAAACTTAAAATTACTACTTCTTCCATACCCAACATTCATTCAATACATAGACGCATACGTATGAATATTTCTAGCAAACAATGTTAAAATGTAAAATATATATATTTAAATTAAAAAGATCTTCAAGTGACACAAATAGATTCAATAAATAATTACAAATAACAAACTACAATTTTAAACCTCCATTGTCATGCAACTATCACCCTCTACACAATTGTCGTTCTCCGGACACGTACCTGTGGTCATCTGGACGCCATTCTGTTTCCAGACGCGTAACCGGTGGCAGATTTCCCCAAAACTGGGCCGTCGAATCGCTAGTTCGGCCCAACACTCGACCATCAACGAATAACAGTAACTGGGGCAGTAATCGGGGCATGGTAACAATTTGCGACTTCGAATCATGTTAATTACTTCTTGGTTATTGTAACCGTAGTAAGGCTTTAGGAATAAAACGAAAATTATTATATTATTAACACGCCTATTTACATATACATACTCACTTCATACATACACACGCCTCCTCATAAACACGCCTACTTATTAACGCATCCTCACACACACACACACACATTCTCTCGCGCGCGCGCTCTCAGAGGGGCACATAAGTTTATATTGATACATAATTACAACATTTCCTTTTATGATATGCCCAAAAAAACATTTTTAATCAAACTAAAATTATCTATATATTTACCTGTAAGCCATAACTGTAAATCTCCCATAATACAACGCCGTAAGACCATACATCACTCTCTGTAGTGAATTTTCCATAAAGAATCGATTCTGGAGGCATCCATCGAACCGGAAGTAACGATTTTGATTGGACCCTATGTAAACAAAGTAAAAACATAACGAAATTAGACAATTATTACGGAATTACGTATTTATGTAGTTATTATTTACCTATAATAATCACAACTATACATATCTCTACTTAAACCGAAATCGCTAATTTTTACAATCAAATCTTTGGACACAAGACAATTTCTCGCTGCTAAATCTCGATGGACGTAATGATTACTCGACAAGTATTCCATGCCTAAAAAAAAAACATTTTAAATTATTATCTATAGCAACACTGGCAATTAATTGTTGTTTTACCTAAAGCAATTTGTAATGCTATATGTAGAAATTCATTTTGCGTTAAACTTTTTCCTTCCGAAGGTGAATTGGCTCGTAAGAACTCATGTAAATCCCCCTTTAAAAACACCCACTTAGTTACCTTCATTAAGAGTTATACCTCATTTAAAACTAACCTCAGACATAAACTCAAACAACATACACATTGGTTCCTGTTTAACGATAATCCCCAACAAACAAATAATATTCGGATGTCGCAACTCGGAAATCAAATCAATCTCTCGCTGAAAATCAGCTTGTGTTTTCGCACTAGCGTTTTCTTTCAGCGCTTTCACAGCAACGAACATTTTGATTTGTTTCGTTTTCAATTCGCCTTTGTAGACTTTCCCTAAATTAAAAAACAAAATATAAATTCAATTTGAATAATTATTTGTTTCGGTTTTTAAATACCGAAAGCTCCTTCGCCGAGTTCTTCAATAAAACTGACTTCTTTATAGGAGTAATTCGGGACGTTTTGGAAGCTATTTTTGTTTGGGTGCTGCCCACGGAGCGGCGGTATATTGTTGCCTTGGGTTGGCAACATTGGATTAAGTTCCATGGGAGAGTTCATACGTGAATTGCCATAAATATTTTTGTCTGCTGTTTGAATATTCATCTATAAATTTAATTCGTTTTAGAATATATTAGTTTTAATACATCTGTGGTTGCACATACATTTTGAAGACCTCTGGCGTTTTGTTTATTTCGATGTTTGAGGCAACAAAAATATAACACAGTGCCAATACCGGCTGATATACAAAGTACGAACACAACTGATATGTAAATCCAAATATAAGTAGCTGAAATTATAAACAATTAATTTATTTTGTCGATTATTTACGCCCAATGTGGAGCCAATTATATCACAAGTTTAATTTATAAGTATCAAAATGTATAAATTAGAGCTTACCACATTTCGAAACATTGCACAGCTCTCTTCGGGCTTGCTCAACTACACAGAACGGTTCCGACTCAATCCCGTCGGGATTTCGGCAATACGCATGCCCCGCCAATTCCGGGTGGTTGCTCAAATGAATTAGGAATTGATGCGCCCATTTCAGGCACCGAGAACCGTTCGCCGTGTGGTCTTGGATACCCCGATACGCCTCGCCTTTACCCCAAAAGCAATCATCATCTAAACAACAACAAAACAAACGCACTCAAATAGTAGGCGTGTTTAAACTACTCAAAGGGGCGTGGTATACCTGCTTGAACGTTCTGAGCACGTTCTATACCTAATGGAAGACAATCTTTAGCATGACCATTACCCATTGTCGGCAAAGTAGTACATTCTTCTAACTGTAGTGTTTGACCTATTAAAAATAAAAACTATAATAAATATTAGTGATTTTTAGTTTAAAAAAAATACCAATCACAGGATGTCGTTTCGCAATCGCATACTCCATACGGCATAGTTCGTTCTCAAGTATTTCGCAGTCTTCACGACATATTCGACGCAGTGGTAATTCATTCCGTACATTGTTATACATCAGTTTGACCTCCTCTTTGGACGCAGTGGTCATTCGAGACACAAACCGCGGTTGATTATCCATGTTTATTTGTTGATCATCGATACACAGAGGAAACGCTGAGTAACACAATGACGGTAACGCAAAATCGCGACAACTATCTGTTAAATCA